>JAKCWG010000964.1:0-140510 GCA_021464415.1 Lonicera japonica
GGAAGGCAAATAAATACAGTACCCATCCTTGAATTTGAAATTTGAAAGCTAACCATTCTTTGACAAATCTTAACAGTACCTCACCTGTCATTTCTATAAAACTCCACCATACCTCTCCCTTTTCATTCTCACTCAGATCTTAACTAACAATGGCTTCTTCCCCTCTCTCTCCTCCTCTTCTCTCTCCCCTTGCATTTTCTCTCTCTAATGCAGCTACCTACCTCCCCCCACTGCCCTCTCACACCTCACCCATTAGAAAAGACCCCAGAACTCGCCAATACTACACTGAACTTCCAAATGAGCACCAACACTACCTATGTAAATGTGGTCTTAGATCTTGGAGGCCCAAACACATGGTTCAACTGTGACCATTACAACTCACCATCATCGTACCGTCTGGTCCCGTGCGGTACTAACCTGTGCAAAACCCTCATGGGCATTGGCTGCCTGAGCTGCACGCCCCCACGGACCGGGTGCGGCAACTACACCTGCGGTTCCACTTTTTTACAACCCATACAGGAGGTTGCTCGATGGCGATGGCTATGGCACAGACAAACTGAGGACGCTATCGACGGACGGCCGTTCGTGTTGACTGGTTACGACTTCAACAGTTATGCATTTTTGTGCGCGGATGTAAGACTGTTGAGAAATTTGGCTAGGCAAACAATAGGATGATAGGCCTAACAAGATCTAGATCTTCGCTACCTAAACAGTTATCGCTAGCGTTTAAATTGCCTAACAAGTTTGCTCTTTGTCACCCTTCTTCTTCCAAGAATGGCGTCGGTGACATTTTCATTGGCGGTGGGCCCTATTTTATGCCTCCAGTGATTCAAGACCTCTCTAAATCACTAATCACTACTCCACTTCTTATTAATCCTGTAAGTACTGACCCGTCTGACGAGTATTTCATCGTGTCAAATCGATCAGAATCGACAGTAAGGTTGTTAGTTTCAACAACTCATTGCTAAGCATTGACAAAAATGGAAACGGGGCACAAAGTTAAGTACCATAGCCCGGTACACACTTTTGCATGATTCTATCTATAGGGCTTTTGCGCTGCATTTGTGAAGGCTGCTGCAGCAAAAAATATAAGAAGGGTGCTCCGGTGAGGCCGTTCGGGTGTGTTTTAGCATGACGAGGGCCAATGGGAGCGTGCCATATGTCGAATTGGTGCTGCAGAGTGAGAGTGTGAAGTGGAGGTTTTATGAGGCGAGCTCCATGCTTAAGGTGAACAACACGGTGTCTTGTTTAGCGATTCAGAATGGTGGATTGAACCCAAGGACCGCAGTGGTTATAGGTGGGCATCAATTGGAGAATTATCTTTTGGAGTTGATCTTGTTTCCTCAAACCTTAGGTTCAGCTCTTCTCTTCTGCAAATGAATACAAGCTGTTCACAAAACAGATTTCTTGAAATTTCCCCTTTAGTTTATTTTTAATTGCTTCTTTTAGTTTGCGGACCCACTGTATTTGTTTTGATGGCTAAGAGGAAAGGTGTTCACCCTATAGCCTACTGTTTCTTTTAAGTTGTTGTAAACTGTATGAAGTTCTGTTCATTTTCACTCTTTTCTTTTAATGTGATAATAAAGATGAAGATTTACTACAGTTTCTTCTTTAATAACTACCAAACAGAGTTACAGGTAGAGTTGAATTTAGAAGTCGAGGCTAATATATATAGCCACTGATTTTGTTGAGAACTCAAATTCCTAATGTTGATAACAAAAAAGCTCGTTCAGAAATTAAATCCAAGAGAAGGACATCTTAGATTTCTATGACGCTAATTTTTGTTTTACCAAATAACCATCAATGGCTACTTCTGGCTGAGCCGGCCACAGCTGCAACCGTCTGCTGGAGGTCTGTCGTGTGGCTGGTGGCAGGCAGTGATTGATGAGACCTAACAACTACAATGAACAAGAATGCTCAAAGGTTCGACATACACAAATGTAGTTTGTAGATAATAAACAAGATAGTTTGGAACGTGTTGTGGATATATTTTCTGCTCAATGTGATACTGGATTGATTTGATATTAAATGTGAAGAGAATGCAAATATAAAAGCTAAAATTGAGTATACACCATTATGAGATATATTTTAGATTAGGTAGGGCAACTATTGGAGTTTACCCTTGTCTTATTTATAACTAGATTTATATTTTAATTGATCTTCTATGTTTGATTTTCGATTCGTAGCTATCGCTGGTCAAACATGCATTATTTTAATAATGTCGAAATTCGACTTTAAGAATTTCAATCGATTTAAAATTGTCGATTCCTTACAAATGCACCTTCTGACCTACGATAGGTTGGGTTTAATAAGCGAGAATTAATCTCAAATACAATGTAATGCATAGACACGGCACAGAGAGAAAAAAAAATAGGTAGGCGGCATTTTAGAGAAATAGTTTTTATTGACCATTATCCACATACAAAAGACACTGTTTTCTCTTATCCATAACAACAATGAATGCCTCCAACCTCACCCACGTGGGAAACAAGTGCAGTTGGCAGCTAGTCATCTCTGACATTTATAAAAGTACCTCATCCCTCAAGTGCATAATATTAAGAGTATATTTGATTGCAAATATATAAATATTTAATTTTATATGAAAAGAAAAATAAATTTTATATAATTAAATTATTTTAAATTAAATTGTATAAAAAAATATTAATTAAATTTATTTTATTGTTTTATTTGTTTATTTTTTACATAAAAAATATTGTACTTTTTTAATTTTTGGTGTTTGATAGCAATTTATTTTTTTTTTTAGAAATTGTAACTTTTTTCAACTTTTGTTATTTGATTATTATTATTTTTCATGAAATTTGTACTTTTTTCACGAAAGTTGTACATTTTCTACATAAAAATTGAGATATGTTAAAAAAATATACATGAAAATAAAGTATTTTTTAAAAAATTCTAAATTAACTAAAAATTTGGGAGTATAACAACTATAATAATAAGAAAATACAATGTATAACATTGATAAATAAATATGTCTCTTAAGTTAAACAACATAAAATAGTTATAAATATTTGTTAGTCACATACTTATGATACATTATAAGGTAAGACAATATTTTTTTTTAATTACCTGCAAATAAAGTTCTCGCACCACATTTCATCCGCAATTATAAAAATTCAAAAAAGTTAACATATAAATAAAAGTTATATGAGATGCAATTAAGAAAATTGAATCAAACTTAACTAGTATGAATTTTAATATTGTTAAATTAATTTTTAAAGATACATGAAAAAACATTTAGGGGGTAGTATTGAAGCTGCCTAGAAATGAATGCAAGTTATCTAAAAAATAATACCTCCTCCCCCATAAGATAACATCTTTCAACTTTAGGAGGAAAATAATATTACATCGCCTCAAAGTTGAAATTTGTCTGCCTAAAAAATAAAGCTAATTAAACACACAAAAAATAAGAACTTAAGTGAAAAACACCTATTTTCTAAAAAAAATAATGCTTATCAAACATACCATAACATATTCTCATTTTCATTCTCATTTTAACAATGGATTCATCTCTATCCTCCTCCTCCTCTCTTTCTCTCACACTCTCTCTTTCCAATGCATCTACCCAACCTCCCCCCTCTCTGCTTTTTTTTTTTCTTCTCTCTCTCTCTCTCTCTCTAAGAGGATCAATAGCGTTTCTACACTTTCTCCTTAGTGGAACTCGAACCCATCTTCTTGAAGATATGTGGGAACTTTCTTACCACTAGGCTATCCTTCATCCTTACCTCCCCTCTTTGCCGTTCACCTCCCCATCAGAAGGATCCCAGAACTCGCCAATACTACACTGAAATCCAAATGAGCACCAACAAACCTATGTAAATGTGGTGATAGATCTTGGAGGCCAAATTACATGTTTTAACTGTGACTAATATAACTCACCATCCTGCCCGTCTGTTTGGCTTTAAGCTATGCAAAACCCTCAAGGGTTTTGGCAGTCTTGGTTGTAACATGGCCCAACGACCCGGGTGCACCAACAACACATGTGGGTCCTCCGCTTACAACCCATTCAGGAACTCGCTCAGTGGCGAAAGCTATGACCAAGATCAAATGACTACACTATATACCGATGGTCGGTTTGTGTTGACTAGTTATGATTACGCCAGTTATGCATTTTCGTGTGTGCATTCGACTCTCTTGAGCAATTGCGTAGCCAGAAAATTTAGTTATAGGGTTAAAAAATAGTGATTCGTCAGAGCTTAAATGTGACAATTATTTACAAGGTTCTTGTAGATTAGATGCATCTTGACCATTGAATATTGGTGATTTTTGTTTTAAAAATTCTCTATAGCAATTACAAAAATACAAACTAAGCAAGTTGGTAAATTACCTTTAAAAAATATGGTGTAGTAAAGTGCAAGCATGAATACCATTACTTACATACAAAATTTGTCTATAATTTTTTAGTGTCATTGGGATATGTTACACCTAGAAATACAATTTGACCACAGTAAAAAAGTTTTTTAAAAGTTAAGTGGTGTCAAATATACACACCAATTTATTTATGTTAAAAGTTCATTATACTTAGCTACATGTGTTTTAAGTTCAAGTGAGGTCATCTAACCCCACTTCCCTGTGTGTAGCCACGCCCTTGCTTTTAAGAATCCTGGCCAGGAAAACTCAAGGGATGATGGTGTAGCAAAAGCAGAATATTTGTTACCTAAACAGTTATCCCTTGCATTTATATTGCCTCACAATTTTTTCTCTCTTTGTATCCCTTCATCTTCCCAGAAATGGACTAGGCCATATTTTCATTGGGGGTGGGTCGTACATTATGCGTCCGGTTATCCAAGACCTCTTTAAATCACTAAGCATAACTCCGCTTCTCATCAACCCTGTAAGCACCTCACCAACTTACAGTGAACCATCTGACGAGTCTTTCGTCAGAGTAAAATCGATCATAGTCGACAGTAAATATAAAGTTGTTAGTTTTAACAATTTTTGTTGAGTATTGTGAACACCTTCATTTTGCGACCTCCGCAAGAATTCTGAACTCCAAAGAAACAAGCATACATGCATGCCTAAGCATTCCTAGATGCATACATACCATACACATGTGATACAGATCAAAGAAGGAAGCCAAAAGGACCCCGGATGAGAAGTTACAGAATTATCAAAAATTGCCGGAACTGAAAATCGTCAAAACTCCTAAAAACTTGTGAAAGGAGAGTTAAGCATTTTGGATCATCCTCAAACTTTAAGAGTTGTTAGACATTATCAAAAGGAGTAGCATACTCAAAAATCAGCTAATCCGACAGTCGATCTCCAAAAATTAAAAAATCATGAGTTTGATTCAGGTGATCAAATGGAGGTCTTCTCGAAGTTAAAATGGTTTGAAATTTGGTAAGTAGATAGGCCTTATTGTGGGAAAGAACATATTCAAAATTCAGCTTTGTCGGAATTAGGAGTAGAAAGCATTCTCTGCCTGTGAGAATTCAAAATCATCCCTGCCTGTGGAAGTACGTCCCTGCCTGTGGAAGTACGTCCCTGCCTGTAGGAGTACAAAACATTCCCTGCCTGTGGGAATCAAAATCATCCCTGCTTGTAGGAGTATAAAACGTTCCCTGCCCATGGATATATGTTAGTTCGAGGGAGAATCATTGACAAGAGCCATCCCTACCAGCAGCACATCAGCCAAATTAAAATCAGAGTAAAGAGCAAGACATGTCCCGAATAGTCCAAAAATCGCCCGTCCATCCCCAGCGGAGCATGTCATCATTTGTATTGCATTATTTTTAAAATATCATTTTGGTGGTCATGCGAGTGCCGCAAAATGATGCATTCTATTTATCGTCCTGGTTTCTTTGCTTCACAAAGAACCCAGGCCGAGAGGCCTGTGAACACCTCATTTTGCGACCTCCGCAAGAATTTTGAACTCCAAAGAAACAAGCATACATGCATGCATAAGCATTTCCTAGATGCATACATAGCATACACATGTGATATAGGTCAAAGAAGGAAGCCAAAAGGACCCCGGATGAGGAGTTACAGAATTATCGAAAATTGCCGAAACCGAAAACCGTCAAAACTCCTGAAAACTTGTGAAAGGAGAGTTACGCATTTTGTGTCATCCTCAAACTTTGAGAGTTGTTAGACATTATCAAAAGGAGTAGCATATTCGAAAATCATCTAAATCCGACGGTCGGATCTCCGAAAATTTAGAAAATCATGAGCTTGATTCGGGTGATCAAATGGAGGTCTTCTCGAAGTTAAAATGGTTTGAAATTTGGTAAGTAGATAGGCCTTATTGTGGGGAAGAACATATTCAAAATTCAGCTTTGTCGGACATGCGATCCTCAAGAATCAATTTGTTTATCGTGCAATTCTAGTCAAAATGTCCTTCGTAACAAATTAAAATAAATATAGGCCTTACCGAATTTTGATCGACCTCAAATTTATATACAAGCTATAAAAACATTGGAGGGAAAACATATCAAAAATCGGAATAATCCAACGGCTAGAAGTTCAGTTGTCGAGGTTGTTGTACACAATACGTTTCCTATGCAGGAACAAACTCTTTGTACCAAGCCAAGGAGACCGAGTCCTTCCCGAACTCCGATCGTCTTAAAATTTTTACAAGGTGTAAAATACTTATATTGACAATATATATCCAAAATTCAGCATAATCCAACGGTGAGAACTTGACTTGTCGTGCAAACAAGGGATCTTGTCTACAACAAGTACCTTTCCTACGTGGAAACAAACTCTTCGTACCAATCAGAACAAAAGGAAACTTTCCCAAATCTGATCGACTTGAAATTTTTTACACGATCTAGAAGACTTCTATTTTCAAGACATATCCAAAAATCAGGATGATCCAACGGTGGGAAGGCTTCGCGATAAGTTCCAAGAATCCTAGTTGCAATATCTTTTCTTGCTCTCCAAGTATTTTGACAACTATAAATAGACCCCCCACTCCATCATTATTTTCATCAACAATCAAAGGGATTTCGTGGTACACACTAAGAGATCCTTATTCTCTCCATCCAAGGAGGCTCAGGTATAATTTTCTCTCTCTTCTTTTATTTATTTTCGGCAGTTTTTATAATTTATATTCTTGTCTGCATAATTTCTATTACTTAATAGCTTTTCAAAACCTTTTTTCAAATTGTTTTTCAAAACCAAAGGCGTCTAATAGACCCTAATCCAATTTTAAAATAGTAATTATTACTTTCTTACTTTTTCAAAAGCCCAGATTAGCGGTATTGTTATACGAATGAATCAATAATCGCTATATATCCAATCTAACTCATAGATTGCGGTGTGTATGTGATAAATACTCGATTATTAGAGAGCACTAGCGCCATCTATACCAGTTTAATCAAATAGACTATGGTATACGATCGTCAACTTGCCTCATATCATATCGAGTATAAGAATTTCATATTGAATCAGTTTTCGAAAAGCCCAATACTTTACAAAATCACTTGTTTCGTTGCATTTATTATTCTCAAATTCTTTTTTTTTTTTTCAAATCACACACACATTTATTTCAAAATCATTGGCGAACTAGGAAACACATCGTTTTCATCCTAACCCAAAAAATCCCGATTTCTAAGGCAAGCACGAAAAGCTATAAAGTAATAGCAATAGCATGCAAGAACTGAATTTTAACACACGCATATCCTACTCAAAAGACCGAAAGGGCAAATTGGGTGCCAAATACCTTCCCGATTCGTAACTTAATCCCCGAACTTTCGAATCGACTGGTTTTCGCATACATTGTGTATAAGAAGATTTAGTCCATAAATACGTCTCTTTTACACAAAACTTTTTGTTTGTTTAATAAAACAAACTGGCGACTCTTATTCTTTTCAAAACCTAATTTTCTAAGCAACGACGGAATCGCCGCCCACGAGACCCCCAGGCGTCGAGAACGTGGGTTCTCACAAGTATCAATAAAAGTGGAATTGGGGGCACAAAGTTAAGTAATATCACCAAGTACACTTTTGTCGGATTATATCTATAAGGCTTTCGCAAGTGCCTTTGTGAAGGCGGCTGCGGCTAAAACATGAAGTGAGTGGCTCTGGCGAGGCCGTTCGGGTACATTTTATCATGACAGGTAGTGGGACCGTGCCATATGTGGATTTGGTGCTACAAGAGTGAGAGTGTGAAGTGTAAGTTTTATGAGGCAAACTCCATGGTTTAAGGTGAACAATACTGTGTCATGTTTAGGGAGTCATAATGGAGGATTGAACCCAAGGACCGTGGTGGTTTTAGGTGGGCATCAATTGGAGAATTATATTTTGGAGTTCGACCTTGTTTCTTCAAAGCTTGGGTTTAACTCTTCTATCCTCCAAATGAATACAAGCTGTTCACATTCTAGGTTTTGAAATTTCTTTTCAAGGTTTTTATTGCTTGTTTTAGTATGTGGACACCTGGTTGGATTTGTTTTGGCAAGAGAGGTAAGGCGTTAATCCCATATAGAATTTCCAATGGTAAATCAAAATAACAATTATAATCAATTTTAATAATGTTGGCTAAAAATACTATCCAATGGCATAATACTCTCTTTATAATCAAAGTTAACAATATTTCTTCAATACTCAAAATGAGGGACCCACTAATTATATTCTTTTCAAATTTAAATAATATTTCCTTCATTTTTTGAAACAAAATTTAAATTGATTATTTTGTGTCCAATCAATATAATAAACCTTATAAATTTGGCTATTGAGAAACATAACCATTAAGGAGGCTTATATTATTATCTTTAATAATCTATTAAATAGATAATAAAAAGTTATTTTGATTATTTAATTTTAATTAATTTTATTACAAATGTTCTTAGTACCTATTGTTTCCTTAAGTTGTAGTGAACTTATCAAGTTCTTCAATTTCACTTTCTCCTTTTAATGTTTGTATGAAGATTCAATGTAATTTACACTTCTTCTATTAATAAATAGAAGCAGTGTCACATGAAGTGATTAATCTAGAACTTAAAAAGCATTTACAGGGAGTTGGAATCTCAAATTCCTAATATTAACGCTAATATTTAAGACATACAAAACCCATGTTATGCGCAATTACTTGTTAATTAGTGTAATACGTACGTAAACCAACCTGTCCTACAAGTACAATTAGCAATTCTAAAAAGTGATTGTACAAAAATATTACTTTCCCCATCTTAGTTTAATTGTCCAACTTGAAAAACTAAATATTAAGAAAATATAATGATTACTACTAAGAAAAAATGTTTATTTACAAAAATGACATTTACTTTTCTCTTAATAAAAAAAGGTGGCGGACCCACAATAAAAAAAAATGGTGATAGTTTAAAGGGTAATTTTGAAAATAACAAAAAGTGTTCTAATAATGACTTGCAAAATATATAAAGTGGACAATTATTTTAGGATATCTAAAAATAAAATAATGCACAATTAAATTGGGACGAAGAGAGTAGATACTATAATTATGGATGGCTATTAAAACCCATTATCCATAAATGCCACTGCCACTATCCATAAAAACAATGAATGCTTTCGCACTTTACCCACGTGGGAAGATTAATAAACAAATGCATTTGGCAGCTACCCCTCTTTGAGAAATCTAATAATATCTCATCTTAATTTTCTACTATAAAACATCAACATTGCTCTCCCTTTCGCTCTCACACTCTTAACAATGGCATCTCCTTTGAGCCCTCTCTCTTTCCTCCTCCTTTCTGTCATGATCAGCACATTCTCTCTCTCCAATGCAGCTACCCAATCTCCCCCCTCACCCCAACACCTCAGCATTAGAAAAAACCCCAGAACTCTCCAATATTACACTAAAATCCAAATCCAACATATGAGCATCACATTACCTATGTAAAAGTTGTCATAGATCTTGGAGGCCAAATCACATGGTTCAACTGTGACCAATACAACTCACTAGGGGTGTCCATCCGATCCGATCCGTCATTTTAAACCATCCGCATCCAATCCTATCCGATGTCGGTTTTAGGTTTTGGCATCCAATTCAATCCAATACACTTTACCAATCCAATCCAATCCAATCCAATTAAATGTTTGATTGGATGGTTTCGATCCGATCCGATTAAAGTTTAAAATAAATATATTATATTCTTGAAATGTTCAATTTTAATGTAAAACAAGACGAAAACCCACTTATAAATTAAATAAAATCCATTACAAATAAAGTTCAAATTCAACCAAATAGTTTCAAGTTAAAATGTCTACTGTCTAACCAAAAATATATAATTAAACCAAGTGAAGAACCATACAAGATTAAGCAAAATATTAAATAAAAAACTAAGATTAAATGATTTCAAAGTGACCCATTGTATATATTAAATCATGCCACCAAGACGGAGAGACATGTGGCAATTCTAATAATGGATTGGATTGGATTGGATCGGTTCCGTAAGCACATTAAACCGGAACCGATCCAATTTTTTTCGTTTTCAAATTTTGCATCAGATCCAATCCAATCATCCATAAAATTCAGGAAAAATGGATTGGATTGGGTCGGTTCCTCGGTTTGGATTGGATTCTGGACACCCCTACAACTCACCGTCCTACCGCCCAGTCCGTTGCGGCTCTAACCAGTGCAAAACCCTCAAGGGCTCCGGCGCTACATGGGCTGCAACCTACCCCAACGTCCTGGTTGCACCAACGACACGTGTGGGTCCAGTGTTTACAACTCATACATGAACTTGCTATATACCGAAGGCTATGGCACAGATAAAATTACTACACTATCGACCGACGGCCAATTTGTATTGTTAAGTAATGTGTACGACCATTATGCATTCTCTTGTGCGCATCCGGCCCGCCCTTTGAAAACCTGGCTAGGCAAACTCTAGGGATGATAGGCCTAGAGAGAACTAAAATCTTCTTTTGCCTAAACATTTATCACTTGCGTTCAAATTGCCTAACAAGTTTGTGCTGTGTATCCCTTCTTATGCTGAGTTTGGAACATGTGACATTTTCATCGGTGGTGGGCCATACATTATGCGTCCGGTGCTTCAAGACCTCTCTAAATTACTAACACCACCACCCACTCCTCATTAACCTTGTAAGCACTGCGCCAGCTTACACTGAAGGTGAACCATTTGACGAGTATTTTCATCGGTGTAAATTCGATCCGAGTTGATGGTAAGATCGTTAGTTTCAACAATTCATTGTTAACTATCAATAAAAATGGAAACGGGGGAACAAAGTTAAGTACTATAGTCCTGTACACATTTTACACAATTCTATCTATAAGGCTTTTGCTAGTGCCTTTATGAAGGCGCTCGCGGCTAAAAACATGAAGAGGGTTGCTCCAGTGGCCATCGGGGTGTGTTTTTGCGCGTGTCAGCAATGGGAGTGTGCCATACGTCGATTTGGTGCTACAGAGTGAGAGTGTGAAATGGAGGTTTTATTAGGCAAACTCCATGGTTAAGGTAAACAAGGATGTGATGTGTTTTAGGATTAAGGATGGAAGACTGAACCTAAGAACCTCAGTGGTTTTAGGTGGGCATCACACTGGAGAAATATGTTTTTGGAGAGTTTGACCTTGTTTCTTTAAAGCTTGGGTTTAGCTCTTCCCTTTTGCAAACGAATGCAAGCTGTTTAAACTCAAGGATTTTTTGATTTTCCTTTTTAGGTCTTTTTATTGCTTGTTTTAGGGTGTGGACACTGGATGTAATTGTTTTAATGGCTCTCTTTGAACATATATTTGTTTTTAAGTTGAAGTTAAGTTTGGTGAAGTTCTGTTTCTTTTCATTTTTTTTCTTTTAACTTTATAAAGACAATAACATGTGGTACACTCAATGTGTTTGTAATATTAAATGTTTAACCAGTTTGTAAAAGCTATTGGAGCAATGTGATCATGTCGATCAAGTCATAATGTTGCACGTTGTTTAGAATAAAGGTCATGGGTTCAAATCAATGGTACTTTCATAATTTCAAGTATGTACCCAAACGTAAACACTAAATACTCCTCTCACTTAACATACAACAACAGATAATTAAGGAAGCATAATTTCGTAATTTCATGTATGTACCAATTAACTTAACCATTAAATGCTACCTCATCTCCACCTTAAGTTTCTATTTTCCATGAAATCTTCCCTCGTAAATTATTTTCATGTGAGTTACCATCACACAAGTTATCAAAAGATTTGACTTCGCACATATTCAATCAACTCGAATAAATGTTGTTAACCATGATATTTCATTACGATTCCTTCTCCTAATAGCTTAAGCTTTTGGGAGATAGTTCATAACATGGTATCAGATGTTGGTTTTTGTGGGAGGTCCAAAGTTCAAGTCTTGGTACCTCCATTCCCCATTTGTTAATCTGAAATTCAAAATTTGTTTTACTCTCCACGTGCGAGTATGAGGTCACGCACGTGAGGTGGGTGTTACCATAGATATTCATTACAGTTCCTTCTCCTACTAGTTTAAGTTTTTGGGGAGAGATGGTTCATAACAAATGTTTTCAATGGATGATCAAAATATTTTGACCTAAGCTATTGCGAATGCATCTAAGTTTCTAAAAAGATATATGATTCACTACATAATTGTATACAACACTTTAAATATGTTATGGTGCTTAAAAAGTGAGTGTCATAATAATTTTTACGGGTGCTTTTACCAGCACACTAACCTTTTAAAAAGTCTCTACAACATTTATTGAATGTAGAATGAATTGCCTCTTACTTCATCAGTATGGGAAACAGTAAACTAAAGATGGGCACTACCAATCACAGACTTTTTAAATTATACTCTTCATGATACAATAATATCACTAAAATTATTAAAATAAGCAGTTTACAAAATAGTACTAAAAAAATGGTAACTCCAAGATCTGCTAATAAGATAGAGGGTAGCGTCTAGCTTAAAGATCTGTTTGATTCTGATTTTATTAATTTATCTATTGCATAAGAATAATAGGTGAAAATTGAAAAGTACTTCAATTTATTCTGTATAAATACTTACACTATTCTTACTTGTGTAAAGGTTATGTCACTATGAATCCAACATATATATCCTATGGTATAAGTAAAACGTCATAATAATAAGAAAAGCTCTACACAAACAATTGCAAAAAAAAAATACTACTTAGAAAGTGATCTCAAAATATGAGAACATGTGCTATATTTTAATACATGTTAAAACCTAATTTTTTTAATATTAATTTTAAACACACGTTCTTAAGACACATATTAACATGACGCATATATCGTTAATGATTAATTGTAATAGTATTAAAAAGGGGGCTGCTATTGACACACTCTAACTTACTATGTAACACTCCCCTTAAAAAATGTTGATTATTCTATTGACACACACATTTTTTTATTTTTAATTAATAAACATTAAACGCTCCCTTCTTCTTCTAATCACACACTTACCATTTCCATTCATTAAACGCTTCTTAAACTTCTTCATTATCATCTTCTTCTTCTTCTTCTTCTTCTTCTCTTTTCATTCCTCTTCTTCTTCTTCTTCTCTTCATCATCACCACCAACCATTGCCACCACACCTCCATCATTGTTGGTACCACCATCATCCAAATCATCATTCATCTCAAAAGAAGTAGGATACTTATATTTTGGTTATTGCTTTACGTTTTCTTTCATTTATAAATCATTGGATACAAACAAATGCAAAAAAAATTAAAAACATAAACAAAACATGAAGAATGTTTACTCGGTTTCTTTGGAACTGAGTGTTGTACAGCTTACTCGTCCTAAGGAACTGAGTTAAGCACTTTAGGTTATTTTTTCCAATTTCACTCGGTTTCCTTAGGACCGAGTGACTTGTGCTTTACCGGTTCCTTTCGGCCGAGGTATGATGAACAACACTCGGTTCCTAGGAACCGAGTAAACCTTCATCCATGGTAGAATTTTCTTTTGACGTGGTGCAATGCACTGGTGGAACTTTTTTAGCCAATAACAAAAAGGTTTAAGAAAAATGAGTAGAACAATTAGATTGTTAAAGAAAAAGTTAAAAGAAGAAGATTGAAGATGAGATTTGTGGAGTGAGTGGTGTGATGTATTTTTTTTTGAATTATAGAGAGAGTTGAATGCTTAATTCCAACGGAATTTCTCGAAAAATCCTTAATGGCAATGGGTTGATTTGTGGAAGAAGAAGATTGAAGATGAGAGAGAGTGGAGTGGTAGAGAGTAAAGTGGAGTGATTTTTAGATGAATTTTAATTAATCCTAAAATTAAATGTAGAGTGGTGGTAGTGGTTGGAGTGTTAGGAAGAGTAAAAGTGTACCTATAGAGTGTTAGAGAGATAGGAGTGTTGGAAAGTTAAATGGTGTGTGTCAATAGTAGCCCCCATTAAAAATTATCCCCAATTGATTCTCTAGCACAACTATCAATAACAACAATGAAGGCTAGCTCTCTCATTTGATCCACGTCGGAAGAACACTAAAGAAATGCAAAATTGGCAGGTATCCATATTTGACAAACCCAACGGTACTCACCTCACCCTCCTATAAAACAATAGAATAGCTCCATCTATCGCACTCATTCTCACCATTAGCAATGGCTTATTTTCTCTCTTCTCTCCTTATTTCTCATCTCAATCACATTTTCTATCTCTAAAGCATTTGAATTACCTCCACCAAAAGCCTTCGACCTCCCAATCAGAAAAGACCCCAAAACTCCCCAATACTACAATTGATATAGCCATGCAAAATCTAGGTGGAGATAGATCTTGGAGGCCAATTGCTATGTTCAACTGCGATGGCTATAACTCATCGTCCCTACCGCCCAGTCCCTTGCGGCTTGAGCCGGTGCGAATCCCTTAAGGCTCAGGCTGCGTGGGGCTGCAACCTGCCCCTCAGCCAGGGTGCACCAACAACACATTTGGGTCCAATGCCTACAATCCTTACAAGAACTTGCTCTATCCAAGGGTTTTGGCCAAGATAAAATGACTACACTTTCAACAGATGGTCAATTTGTGTTGTATAATTTCGACCATCCCAAATTCCCATTTTCATGCTCGAATTCTGCCTGTTGAAATGGCTAGCCAGCGGCACTAAAGGATGATAGGCTTAGCAAGAACAAAAACATCATTGCATAAACAGTTATCACTAGCATTTAACTAGCTCATAAGTTTGCTCTTTGTAACTTCTTCTTCCGAGGAAGGACTAGGTTGACATTTACATTGGCGGTGTGCCATATTATATGCCCCCCACAATAGGAGATTTCTCAAAATCCCTAACGAGCACTCCACTTATTATCAATCGTCAGCACTGCTCCTGTTTCTACTAAAAGGTGATCCGTCTGATGAGTATATCATAGTTGACGTCCAATGGGAATGTGCCACTTGTTGATTTGGTGTTGCAGAGTGAGAGTCTGAAGTGGAGGTTTTATGGAAAAATTCTATGGTGAAGGTGAAGAAGGATGTGATGTGCCTAGGGTTTATTTTTTTATTTATTTTGAACACATGAAATCTACACCTAATTTCTACTCCTAAGGGATGGGGGAAAGGGAGCTACTTAATTGCAGCGGGTAAGACTCGAACCCCGTTTGCCCGGGAGTTCGAGGTTTATTAATGGAGGATTAAGACAAGAACCTTATTGATTTTAGGTGGGCTTTAGTTGGAGAATTATGTTTTGGAATTTGATTTAGTTTCATCAAAGCTTGGGTTTTGCTATTCACTTCTGACTGAGGAATACAAAAGTTGCTCCCATTATAGGATCTTTTAAATTTCATTTTTGAGTCTTTATTTCTTGTTTAGTTATGGAATCTATGGATGTATTTGCTTTTTTGGCTTGAAAGGAAAGGTGCTACCCCTTATGTAGCCTACTCTTTCTTTTTGTTAAGCATGATATTCATTAGAGTTCTTTCTCAAATAGCTTAACCTTTTGGAAACTTTTGTCAAGTCTTATTCATTTTCACATTCTCTTTTCAAATTATGAAGACGAACTGACATTCTTTTAATCGTTTCACGTTTAGACATAAATATATCAACTTAACATATCAATAGTTGATGAAATTTGTAGCACTTCCAAAAGGTTTTGGAGCGGTTTACATCTAAACTTAACATAAGATCGGATTGAACCAGCCAGACAATTTCCAATAACTACTCAAATCACAGTAAGAGCAATTATTACTAAAAACAAGAGGCATCCATATGTAGACATGTCTAAAAGCATATATAGGAACAAAAATCAAATCACTACGCTCATAATGACTAAAATTTTGTAGAGTAAGACTGTTCACAGAAATTAAGTGTTCTTCAACTAAGAAATAAATAACTAACCTCCCACCACAATCAGATGCCCACCGGAACTCATTTTAGTGATTATGCATTGTAAATACAACTAACAAAATCAAACAACTATGCAGTATTAGAACCAATGCCATTGTAAAAAAAGTAACAATTATAAGTTTCCATTCCACCTTTGTCAGCAATGCAGATCACCATCGCTCAGCTAACTTTTGGTATCACTTTACCCTAGTACGTATTCAACGCCATGAAGACACCACACGTGCACAAATGCCAACCTCACATGTTTTTCCTCTCTACAAAGACAAAATTTATGTGTCACACCCGTATAACGCGTCTTCCTTGACTTTGGTATTGACTACAAAGGAGAACATCAAGGTTGAAAATTAGACAGGTAGTAGCTATTGGGTATAGATTAAATTAGTTTATAAATTGTGACTGAATGCGGCTTTGTTGTGTGAAATCTTATAGTATCATGGGTTAATTTAGATCAAAGAGTTACTTCAAAAATTCAAACAAGATTCAACTCTTCCGGTTTTCTCTCTAGCATTTTAACAAACACTACATATAAAGCATTTATTAGAACCAATGTGACATAACTGAAACGAACACCATCAATTGGGATCAAAACCTACATTCCATTCCATTTTGTTTCGGATGTTCTAAATTAAAATTCCAATTTCTATTTTTAGACATAATCCATGCACCAATTCTCACATAATAACTAAGTTTTAGTTTTACCATGGATTATGTTGGAATTGTTCCATTAAAATGGATTCTTCGAGTAATGATGTGAGAACTACTAACATGTTCTTTACGGTCCTTTGAACCGAAGGTGGATGACAGAAAGAAAATAATTAATTAGAAAAAAAATAAATAACAATGAATAAAATTTAATTTTATTGTTTATTTTAGATAGTTAAAGATGAATAAGAATATAATAAAATAAATGGATACAACAAAGAAAAGAAAGGAAATGAATATCATTTTTACATGTTGTTAACATACTAAGGTTGAATTTGAAATAAGGAAAATAATTTATAAAAAAAAAATTGTCTCCCTCCCACTCTCTCTCATATTGAATGGAAATGAAATAAAGTCATTGACCATATATCGTATTTGAATATAACTTTAAATATGGCTCTCGTTAATTCTTGGAGCTATCAAAATAAATACTTTGGCCAATTTATAACTACGAGACAATCAAGGTACTAATTTTTTCACTTTGAAAAGATAAGTTGCATCATTAACCATTACTTAAACTAAAATTAGTGATGATTTTCATATTGTTGGAAAATGCAGATAAATAACAATGGCACTTTTCATTCTAACTGCGAGACAAGCAATGTACCAATTCTTACATTAAAAAAATAGTTGCATCATTAATTATTAGTTAAGCTAAAATTAGTGTTTATGTAGTTTAAACAAATAACGCATGCAGCACGGAAGTATGGACCCTATAAGCATCAAGATTAAACTCGCTATAAGACGATATTAATGTTTAGGACGAAACTAGTGATGATGGAGTCGGGCAGTGGTGCCGGGGTTGGGAACTCTTTCTCCCCGCTCGCCGCCACCACCCCACACCTCAACCCCCCAGGGATTTTTAAGCTCAATTTTACATGTAGTACATTTATCCTCGTTTAACTATATTTTGTACAATGGCCCTCTCCAAATTAAATTCAATTTAAAATAATTTAATAGTAGACCAGCTCTTATATTATTTAGATCAACTCAAATAAACTATTAACAATTTTAATTTACCGCACGTTATAAGAATAGCAAAGTGAAAACAATAATGATTAATGAACAAAAATCACCCTGTATGTTATCATGTTTGGTAATATTTTGTTCAAGTCAATCTGCGGCCCCCTGCATAGGCTTGCGCTCTTGATTTATAAGGACCAATATTTTAAAAAATGAGAGGCATATTCGAGGCGTATGCTTCAGTTTTTAAAAGAAAAAAAATAATAAAAATGATAGAATAATAAACCCACAAAATCTAAACAATAATTATAAATATTATTAAAAGTTCCAACACAAAAACAAAAATTATACTTTTCACTCCTCCCTTAATTACTTTATAGCAAAAATTACAAGTACAAAACAAAACAGAAAAACATATATATATATTAATTGAAAAAATAAAAACAATTATTTTGGATATATATGTGTGTTTATTATGCAAACTTCAGGGGCAATAATCCAATGAAGTAAACATTAGTAACAATCTCATAATTAAACAAAAAATGGATTGCATTTTATTACCGGTCACACATTTTGATAAACCCTAGCTCACATAATCTTGGTGACAATTTTGAAATTAAGCAAAGAGAATGTAGTACATGGCAAGTGTAATGTAGTACATCATGTACATGAAAGTAGGGTGTAGTACATGATAAGTGTAATGTAGTACATAACAGGTCTATTTCTTTTTCTTATAGGGGTTTTTCTTCTTCTTCTCAAGAAGTAAAAAATAAAAACAATTAAAAACACAACAAACTTGACTCGTCCTGCTCGCCCGAGTTGACATGGTTACACCTTGACCCAAACGCTTCACTCAAACGAGACGTAAGCCTAATATAAATCACCTGAAACGTAAGCATTAAGGCTTTGCCTCTCTGTCTCACAAGTCGACTCATACGAGTTGAACGTTTTTTAAATATTGGACATTAATAGTATCTTGATCATTACTATTAGACGTTTAGTAACCAAGAAAAAGTCACATTTTTGTTGCAATTATCAGAAGAGTAGTACAAAATTAAAGCAAGTCCCTTTATAGGGAAGAAATTATATATACTACTCTTACCTTCTTAAATGCACCGTACGTCATTGTGTACCATCCAGCACAATAAAACACTAATTAACTTGTCTTTATATCTCTTCTTCCCAGCTTAATGTGTCATTGTGTCACGTTAGATGGTACATAAGCCAGTGCATTTATAGGGTCATAATTATTTGACACTAAAAACTAAACATTTTAACCGAACAATCATTTGGCCAAAGAAACAAAACAAGGAACTGTGCCATAAATAGTTAAGACACACCAAAATTCAAAAATAAATCCTATTGAGGGAACAACTTGTATTTAAAGGCAAAAGGTGAAGAGCTCAATTCAAACTTTCAAGAAACTAAATCAAACTCCAAAAGGTAATTCTCCGATTGCTGCCCACCCAAAGTCATTGAAGTCCTTGTCCTTAATCCTCCATCAATAAACCCTAAGCACATCACATCCTTTTTCACTTTCACCATAGAATTTTCCCCATAAAACCGGCCACCACTTCACACTCTCACTCTGCATCACCAAATCTACAAATGGCATGCTCACATTGACCCTCACGCTAAAACACACCCCAAACAGCGCCACAAGTGTCACTCTCTTCATCCTCCTAGCTGCTTGGCCGCCTTTGCAAAGTCCTTCACAAAAGCCTTATAGATAGACCTTGGAAAAACTGTACGCGGAACTATAGTACTTTACTTTTAACGCCAATTCCTATTTTTATCAATACCTAACAAAAAATTACTCGCCAAACGAGTCACCTTTAGTGTATATCGGCACAATGCTGAATGGATTGATGATATGTGGTGTAGTGGTTAGCGATTTTGAAAAGTATAGAACGAAGGGAGGCATATAGTGTGGCCCACCACCAAAAAAATGTCACCTACCAGTTCACTAGAATTATAAGGGATACAAAGTGCAAACTTATGAGAAATTTACATGAACTAGAGAGTTGATGAAGTTCTAGTTCTTGCTAAATTATCCTTTAGTGCCATTAGCTAGCTCATCTAACAAGTGCAAGGCCTCACCCTCATACAATACACTACTTTATTTTATTTTTTTAGTAAAAAGCATGTGACGATACACAATATATCAAACCGGTAAGTTTCGGAAGGTAATTATAGCAACTGCTCGAACATGTTTAACTAGCTTTTTAAACTTTTAGCGTGAGTGGTGCATAAATTTTTATCATACATCTTGGCTGGAATTCTAGACTTATAAACCTTGATAACTTTACCACAGATCATTTGATATTGTTGTAGTATGTTGAGTTATGGTATGTGATAGGGCGTGTTATTTACACACACCAATTCGTCACAAACACCCTCTTGTCACAAACAACACCCAATGGTAAATTTATTATCATTAACATTCCCCTAAGGCTTGCCTAATCAGAGGTGAGTGCAGTTAAATACACCTCGGTTCACATAGGAAGAGTTTATTAGTAAGAATTCGTCTAATATCAAGTAATAGAGTGTTGAAGCGTTTTCTAAATAAAACTTGCCTAGTGAAAGGTGAGTGCACTCACTAAACTCGATCAAATGAGAAAATGTGTTGCTAAACATTCGTCTAACATCAGTCAATAGACTATTTGTAATAAATAAAGAATTACTAAAACATGTTTTTACTTAAATTTTGAAGTGCTTTTAACACATTTAAATGGTAAACAACACGTACCGCCACATGGTATGGATATTCTACCTTTGAAAAGAAAAAATATATATATAAGAAGGAATGAATATGCTTTGATCCCATATAATATGATATGCTATCACTAGCTAGCTACTAGATAAAACACACTCACACACAGATACTATATTATATATAAAGCTTTCTTGGTTGGCAAATTATACCATATCTCTCCTTAAATAAATAACATATCACATTTCCAATTTCCTTTTTTTTAAGGCCAACATAATATTTAAGCTAACTTTCGTACATCTTTATAATTTTTGCTCGTGGTAGAGCACGCGAAAACCACTAAAAAATCTTACAAGTTACAAAATTAATACAGTTAAACTTATTGTTAATCAGTGTCACGATCACTATATCACACTTGTTAGTGAACATATCACAATTCTAAAAGAGAAAGAAGCAGAGAATTGACCAGTCCTCTTCGTGGGACTGGGACAGTGCACATGAGAAAAGCATGTAAATCTAGTCAGCCAAATGTGTCAAGAAAAAACAGCCTTATCCCCTTATCCAATCCTTAAACTTTAGTGGCTGCTTCCCCCCTCCGCATCACATCTATTATTAATAAAGATAAATACCCCCACCATTTACTTCTCTCTCTACATAGACATATATACAGATTTCTTTGTAGGTGTGATTTTGTTCCATGGATTCTTCACTTCAATACCTCCTTCTTCTTATCTTTTGTTTCACACTTCACATCACTTCTTGTGTTCCTCATAGACCCAATGTTGTGCCAAATGCTATTGTACTCCCAGTCACTAAAGATGCTTCAACTCTTCAATATTTGGCCCAAATCAAGATGGGCACTCCACAATTCCCAATCAAGCTTGTAATTGATCTGGGCGGTCCATTTCTCTGGGTTGATTGTGCATCAAAACACGTGTCATCATCTCATAAACCCATCCACTCTGGCTCACTCCACTGCTCAATGGCCAAGGCCAACAAGAAGTGTGCTATGTACCCAAGAAACAGAATCACCCAATTGGCCACAACAGGAGAGCTAGCAGAAGAGATCCTGGCCGTCGATCATGTAGACCGGACCGAGATTGGTTCAATCGCAACCGTCCATTCTTTCCTATTTTCATGTGCCCCAGTGTTACTACTAAAAGGCCTAGCAAGTGGTGCTAAAGGTATGTTAGGCCTTGGGAGGACTCGGCTGGCGTTACCGTCACAGCTCGCTTGCACGCTTGACTTCCAACGTAGATTTGCCATCTGTCTTTCCTCATTTGACGGCATCATAGTTTCTGGTGAGAGTCCTTTTATCACTGGCACTGATATTTCAAAGTCACTAGTGTACACCCCTCTTATTTCAAATCTTGATGGTACATTTGAAGAGTATTACATTAATTTGAGGTCCATCAAAATAAACGGCAAGCGGTTATCGCTAAACAAATCATTATTGTCCTTGGACCGGTACGGGGTTGGAGGGACTAAAATAAGCACGATTGTGCCCTATACAACAATGGAGAGCACAATATATGACACATTTACTAAAGCTTATGTCAAGGCTGCAAATTCCATGAACATGACTAGGGTGGGACCGGTGGCACCATTCAGGTTTTGCTTTAGCTCGAAAGGAGTCAGTGAGACGCTGGTGGGGCGCACAGTGCCCGAAATCGACCTTATGTTGCAGAGTGAAATGGTTAAGTGGAGAATATATGGGAGGAATTCAATGGTGAAGGTGAGTGATGAAGTGATGTGCTTAGGATTCTTGGATGGAGGTTTGGGTTCAAAGACTTCAATTGTAATAGGAGGGTACCAATTGGAGGATAATCTTGTGGAATTCAATTTGGGTACTTCTATGCTTGGGTTTAGCTCCTCTTTGTTGATGAAGGGAACTAGTTGTTCCAAGTTTAGATTAAATTATATGCATAGTGAGGCACTTTGAAAATTCTTGGATTTGGGGAGTTTTTTATATTTAGGTTCTTGAACCAAATCTAGGAAAGGAAGTTGTAGTGTTACATGATGTTAATGTAACTTTTGACTTGTAAATTATAAGTAGAGATATGCAATGTAAGTTAGTTATTTTGGTAGCATGTTTGGCCTCTTTCATTTCAAACAAATTGGCTTGTAAATTATAAGCAAAGGGATATCATATATGTTATTTTGTTACATCAGTTATATGTTCAGTTCAAACAAATTGCACAATTAAGTTCAATATAAATAATGCGATGAGAGTTAGTGGTGGGTCCAGATTTGATCAAAGGGATGGGCTCAAATAGGCTAAGATAGAATAATTTTACTTCAAACAAATTGCACAATTAATCTGATTGGATAATTACAAGGGAATGACAGGATGGGACTTTTGAGGGAGAACCATATTCGAGCAAAGGGATCAGATATTTGGATGGATTGAAATGAATTAAAATGGGTTTTTTTTATTTTTTATTTTTTTAAAAAAGAATAATTAAGGACATTAGTATATTAAAAAATAATAATTAAGGACATTAGTATATTAGTGATTTTAACGAAGGATATTATATTTTTAGACTTAGTTTAAAGGACAAGTTTTTAATAGAGAATAAAATATTAATTACTTTATTACTTTAATTAATTAAGTTGAATTCCGATACTACTCTTTTTAAAGATAAAAATACAAGAAAATAAATATATAATTAAATTAGGAATTCAAATAAATACAAATAATTTCAAACACATATCACATGAAAATCAAATAAGAATTATCCTACAAAAGTCAAAGAAGGAAAATAATTTAAACTAACCAGACATATTGAGATTAAAAGTACAAATATGTTCGAAGTACAATAATCCCCTAATAGCAAGCAGACATATTTTAGTGCCTAGACATTTTAATTTATTTGGGTGAACGTTAGACATATTGTGTGTAGATGTATCAGTGCATAGATATTTTATCGGTTCGGGTCAGACCCGTTCTCTAGTTATCAGTTTTAATTTTTCGGTCCTAATTTTTACACAAGCTAACAGATATATTTTAATAACTCAGATATGTTTGTTTAATCCTCGTATATATTAGTCAATCATATAACCTAGATATAATTTGAATTTAATGTATAAGCTTTATGTTATGGTCGACAGCTAGCTTCCCTTAATACTTTTTTCAATTTTTTTATTTTCCCCAAGCATAAGGGATCAAATAGTTAGGTGTTGTTCTTTTTCTAAAATCCTCTCTTCTTTTCTCTCAGTACGACCTAATCCATTTTCTTCACAATCATAATTTCTCCATCAAAGAGTATTCTTTCCTTGAAAGGAACGCATATTGGAATCTCCCCCAAATTTTTTCCCGAATCCAATTCGCCCCGCTTCTTTCTCTAGTTAGCACACCCTATCTCTATATAATACCACATACATCTGATTAAGATACTTCATTTCTGGGAAGTTTAGTTGCAAATGATTTGATTTGTTGTATTTGATCTATGTGAGCTGATTTGGCTCGAGATGAGAATTTTCGATGGATTGCTTGTTTCTCGCGATAAAGCGATGTGTACATCTCATCTCATCTCACATCATGTATTTTCGTGATGGTATATACCATTTGCAAATATGTCTAAGGCATAATTATGCCATAATAACAATCAGTCATATTAAGTTACATTCTTCTAATTAAATTTCTGGCAGACATATTAAACTACATCTTTTCAATTTACTGTCAAACATATTAAGTTACATCTTTTTTATCTTTTGCCAGATATATTAAGTGACATGTTTTTTCAATTTTGAGGAAGATATATTAAGTTACATTTTTTCATTTTTCTAGCAGACATAATATAAAATATAATTTATATATATATATATATCCTTTTGACTTGACCATCTTTCAATTTTATTTTTCTTTACTATTACTATTTTTTTTTTCAATAATAGGTGTATTACCCTTTGTAATTATAGGTCATTTTGTTTAATTAATGTCTAAACTTATAATTATCCTAAATATCTAGTTATTGCTAAAATTTAGGAAATTGTCGAATTCAAATTTTCAATTCATAATTAATCAATGTGTTACTAATGGTCAAGACAACAAATAAAACTAGCTTAATATAAAACATATTAAAATGTGTGCAAAAGGCATGGTGCAAACTATAAGAGGATATCCCATCCTTTTTTTTTTCTTTTTTTTTTTTAATAATATATAGCCAATCTAAATTATGAAGCAAAATAATATTTTTTTTAGTGTAGGCATAATATCAACTTTGAAGCTAAAAGATGAGTATTTTTTTCATATAATTATGATGCAACATTCTATACCTTGGTTACTTTCACTTGTGTATTTTTTTTCCCTTTTTCTTGTCCAAGTACATCATTACAATACTTTAATTTTATGATACTTTAGACATATTTATCTCAAGATCGCCTTATTGTTATACTACCCTTTTTTTCTAATTAGTTTCATTCAAATATTTTGTATTCATTTTTTTGATTTAGATATATTATAATATGTTTTAGACATAATATTATTTATTATAAAATTGTATTTCAACACACATACTATTATTGTTTTATTCATTGTCTTAGTATGTGTACATTTGACTAGTTTTAGGATCAAACATGTCTTTTTTCGAACATTCCATGAGCAAATTATACTTAACAAATTTTATATTATATGTGGCCTAACAAGTTTTATATATGTTGTGTTATAAAGCAACATTGATAGTTCATTTTTCTTTTCTTTTTTTTTTACAAAAATAAAAATAAAAATAAAACAAAAAACCCTACAATAATGGGCCTTTGTTAAATTGTATTTGATGGGCTTATGTGAGAGGTAACCTTACATAATTCAATAGGATTCGAAATACTAAAACTAAAACCATTCCAAACTTATCTAGGTCTAAAAAAAATGTGAGCAAAAGAGAGATGGAGTGCAATATTCTTCTTTTCGATTAATTTTTATCATTGGCCACGCATTCCAAGCAATTACACATTCCTTCTTAGGAACTGGTACTTATGGCGATTGACATGGTTGATGCAAATTCAAAATCAGGGGGTTACATAATTTACTCCACGTTCGGCTTTTAGATTTCCAAAAGTGCATCTTTTTCCCATCTTTCTAAAAGCTAAACCTTACATAATGAAGCAGTTGTAGACTATGCACTCAAAAAGAGGAATGTGAAAATTGTGCCACGTGGTATCACACCCGAACAACAAAAATAATACTTACTTAAAAATATCATATATAAAATCAACATCATCCCATATCCATATTTTTTTTAAACAACCTTGTCTTAAAAAAATAATACTAATAAATATTCACAACTCGCACACATAAGGATCTCTAGTCAAAATGCACAAAACAAGACTAGTAAATATTTACATCTCAAACTCATCTTAGATTGTATTTAACTTATTGACAAAATATACAATAAACAAAAACAATGTAATGTCTTTTTCTATAAACCTTCCCACATATCCTATACCTGGCAGTGGACATTCCTTCTTGATACCTGTAAGGAGAAACATATATAAAGGTATGAGCTATAAGCTCAGTGAATGCATCACTTTTCTCATCAGTAATCTGTAAAAGTATATGTATACACATTTATCATATATAATCACATTCAATTTCCATCATCTAACCATCATATAAGGCATCAGATGTACTACATATATAACCGCTCTATAGCCTCAATTATGAGGCATCAAGCATCCATTTCATATACACATCCTCTAGCTCTATATATACTGGGCATCAGATGTATCACACACATAACCGCTTTATAGCCTCAATTATTAGGTATCAAGCATCCATTTCATATACACATCCTCTAGCCCTATATATACTGGGTATCAGATGTATCACACGCATAACCGTTCTATAGCCTCAATTATTAGGCATCAAGCATCCATTCCGTATACCCATCCTCTAGCCCTCTATATACTGGGTATCAGATGTATCACACACATAACCACTCTATAGCCTCAATTATTAGGCATCAAGCATCCATATATACTGGACATCAGATGTATCATACACGTAACCGCTCTATACCCTCATTTATTAGGTATCAAGCATGATAATATCAACATAAATATTTCACACCACCCTTCACATTTATACATTCAAATGTATATAAATTCCAAGTGAGTGCACTCACCTCAAGTCCACACCAACGTAGTTCCAAGTTCTATTTTCTCGGTGCGTTAGAAGTATCTGTTTCTTCACCTACCAATCTAACATAATTAGTATTTTAATTCTACATCAATATAATCATTTATAAGTGTACAAAATACACTAACAATTACACAAATGTATACCCTTATGCACTTGTTAATTTACAATACATTATAACATTTCAGAATTAGGTGCAGTCCGAATTCCCTGCACATGCTATGTACTTTCCGTTCTCCGATCATTCCCAAATTTTTATAGTAGTTACAAAACATGTTTATAAACAATATTTCAGAATTTGAACATAATCCAACGGCTAACACATCAGATATTCACAAAACAATTCAGTACAAACATGCTGTCCAGAATATAATGTATGGCAATAGTCCAACTTCACGGATTAAACTGTACCAATTGGCTAAGATCTAAGTGCTCTACCATATATTTCTGAAAATCTCTGTGTGTCTACTTTTTAATGCAATTTACGGTGTATAAATCGAAATTTTCTACAAGGAGTTATAGCAATTCTCCCATAGTGACACCAATCTGCCAGAATTATAACCTTATAAATTTTTAGCATGATTTCTACTTATATCATCTATTATTATCTCTTTATGATCAAGAAAATTCAATTATATCATCACAATACACAAGAACACCAAGAAACAAACTCAAAACCATGTTCTTTCATTTTCAATCATAATTTTTCAATTTTAATTACTACAAACACAATAAAATGATGATAAAAAAAAAACATAAATAGCATAATTTAAACTTACCAAAATATAATTCTCTAATTTTCCTTATTTTTCTCTTCTTCTCCCTCTTTTTCTCTTCTTTCCCTTGTTTTTCTCTCAATTTTTTCTTATATTCCAAGAATATCAATTAATCATACACATATATTGCCATTTACACACTACCCCCTCAACTTTTATTCCATACAACTAAATCCACTTACATACTTTATTTTCAAATAAGTTCCTCATGAATTATTATTTTAACAAGAGTTCTTATAATATAAACAAACTTAACTCACATTCTTCCTACAAAATCAAACAACATGGCAAAAATGCGAAATTTCACTATTAACCACATATTAGGAATAAATTGATATTATCAAATGCACAAATATGATTGTAAATACTAATAAATATTTAAACATGTTTAAATGATACTCAAATATTTGTTTTAAGATTCGGAATGTCACACGTGGACTTGACTTTGGTCGACCAAGGTATTGCTTATATATTTCTTACTCATGGTGCATGTGGATTGGATAATATTGTATGTTTACACTCAATAATTCATTTCTGGTGTATTGGGTTTACTCGCTTTAGCGGATTTCAGTTTCACCCAACCTTAAAACAAAGTTCAAATACTTAATCAATTATTGGTGATGATGCTCCTGTATTAATTGATTATAATTGCATATTCAATAATTCATCTTTCTATTTTTGTTGTTTGTGTAGGGTACTTCATTTGAACTTTCATTTGCTATAGCCAGTAAGTTTCAAAAAAAAAATTATCTTGTTATTGACTTTTGGATAGGATTGATTTAGATGTTTCAATTTTGAATTATGTTTATATTTGTTAAGTCTAATATCAATTTATTTATTTTACTTTTTGTTTTTTTGATTTTCATTTCTTTTTAAAAGGGTAATTTTGGAAATTAAAATTAATTTTATTTTTTAATTAATTAATTATCATTTTTTCCTTATTACTAAAGTTGTCCTCCAAACAAAGGCAAAAAAAAAGTGTGTCCTTGGTTAGAAAGAGAATGTAAGATTTGTCCTTTATAAAAAAAGTCCCTATTTTAGTGGTTTTAACGAATGACATTCTATTTTTAGAATTAGTTTAAAGGACAACTTTTTAATTAAGGACAAAATATTAACTATTTTGTTATTTCAACTAATTAGGTTGAATTCAAATACTACTCTTCTTAAAAGATAAATACAATTAAATTCAAAATTAAATCAATGATAATAAATTCAGACTAATTGAGATATTTACGAGTTGTCTTCATTAGTTACACTACAAGTCTAGCATTATTCGAGACTTCTAAATCATCTCTTCAATCTATCTCGATCCGTTTCAATCCATTATCTTATCTCGGATTTGTTGTACTTGGTCGTGCTTGGTGTTGAATACTCAAATCTGTGCTGCGTATTTCGGATCTGTTGTGTACACGCTGGTGCTGATTATTTTCGATTTTTCTCTCTATTTTTCCGTGACTGTTTTCTTTTTTCAAATCCGGCATTTTCTTTCTAAGATCTATATCTTGTTGTTCTTATTTTCGAGATCTATTTGGTACAATAGAGAATGGAATTAAACAAATTGTAGTAAAGTTTGGGCTCAAGAGACGTAAATCATTAAGCACACCACATAATGGACATAAGAATATAGTGCAACAAGAACCTTTAATTTACTAATTTCTTGAACTCTAGTTACAGTGGACACATCTTCAATTTAATAAATGGAACAATCATCTTGAACAATCATTTAATTTTCGCATTCCAATAAATGGAAAACTAACTTACTCTCAATCTATTTGAAAAAAAAATGAAATAACAAATAAGTTTCAGGGATTAATCATAAAAAGAATTAAAAAATCAATGATAAATGAATGGTGGTAGTACAGAAACTAGTGGCCCTCACCGGGGCTGGGACCGGAGTTTGCGATTTCCCCCAAAGCAGTACGTTCACCATTTGTAGAGTACTTATCAGGTGCTGGGGAGTCTTCTTCTCCAAATTTCCGAAGGAATGGTCGTCCGATTTTAAGTTACCTACTCCGTTAATAAATACGGTACAAGTTTCTATTAAACTCAAGTCTGGCCTTATAATTTGGTGCAAGTACCGATTACTCTTAATAGAAATACATTTATGGCTCACGCATGGTATTTGTTAGTTATATTTTGAGGTAATTGATAATTGCACGAAATTTTTATCATCCATGCATGTTGACATCCCCTCCATGTTTTATATTATGCCTGCCAAAAAATTAGAAGAAAAATGTAACTTAATATGTCTGCTAGAAAATTAAAAAATATATAACTTAATATGTCTAACAAAAAATTGAAAAGATGTAATTTAATATGTCTGACAAAAAATTGAAAAAATATATATTAATATGTCTGGAAACATAACTTAATTTGGTGTCTGACATAAAATTAGTTAGAATAACGTAACTTAATATGTCTACTTGCTATTATGAGAGATGTGGGATTGTGGTAGACATATTTGGTCTTATATTATGGGGTTAGTTTAAGAGATTTATATCCTTTAACTTTTTTTTGAATAATTCTTGTGTTTATCTTCTTGTTTGAATTTTTGTGTATGTTTGAATTGGTTTAAATTTAATTTCATTGATTTAATTATGAATTTAATTGTATATTTATTTTCTTGTATTGTTCTTTAAAAGGGATAGTATTGGAATTCAACTTAATTAATTGAAATAATATAATTATTAATATTTGGTCCTCAAATAAAAAGTTGTCCTTTAAACTAATTAATTCAAATGAATATCCTTTAATAGAAACAGAATGTGACATTTGTACTTTAAAAAAAAGCCCCTTGTTATTTTTATGTTTAAACTAATAAGGTAAATTTTCGTGGTCGGGATGGGATATAGCTGCCCAGTTCGGCAGTTCCACCCCTACGTGGGAGAAAAGTATAACTCATATTACTAGGACATGCCTACTTAAAGCTAATGTTAAATAAATTAGAGTAAACAATTCAAATGGTCACTAAAATTTTGATATAGTATTATTTTGACCAGGCCGTCAAACTTTGAAAGGAACTACTTTGGTCATTTAACTTTAAAGTGAGTACCATTGATTATTTCTTCCAATTTGGTTGTTAATTTTGATACATTTGCGTAGCATATGACTCCGTGTAAGAACATTTTGGCCATATTATAACAAAACGGTATTTCTGGCATTAATTCATGTCAAAATGAAACATATAAATATTCTCACCAAAGTGGTCCATTTTAAAGTTTGATAGTCAAAGTGGTACTAAATAAAAAGTTTAGTGGAAATTTAATTTTTTTTCCCACTTACAGGCTTTTACACGAATTAAACATAAGTATACTAAAAGTGCGTTTGTATACTTATCTGAATTATAATAGTTAAATTTAAAAATTAAAGTCTGGTCTAAAATCTAAAATTTTTCTAAAAGTCTGTTTGCTTTATTTTAAATATTACATCTCAATAGGTGTAGTTTGTTTGAACTTATCACATTTAAATACTAATAAATATTATTCGGATAATTTAATCATTTCTTCTTATTTTATAAAAATAACTATATATAAAAAAGAGCATAAAAGAAATATTTTACCTCATTAAAAAGGAGAAAAGGGAGAAGGAAAAAAAGTTTCAATGTTGAATAAAAAGGCAAATTAAAAAAGAAATAGTCTTCGATCCACAGCTTTTTTGACCTTTTCTATTTTCTCCATTTTACCATTTTGGGTGGAATACCAGGTGGTATCCGGCTCAGCTTTCGCGCACTTCAACTAATTCTCTTTTGTAGTTTGGACCATATTACTGCTGGCCATAGAATATATTTTATAGCCGGAGTTCTACCTGGGGAGCTCCCAATCAACCCCAGAGCTAACCCAGGGTGGTAACTGCTGGGCCAAGTCTGATGGTTCATCACGTAATAATTTCAAAAATTGTTTTCTCTAGCTGTGTGGGACAGTGCACAATTCATTGCATAGAATTTATTTTAAGTTAAAAGGTTTTTTTTCCATTTTTTTTGTACCAATTTTTTGATATTAGAAAAATGAATGAGATATGCTGAACTGCTTTTTTTAATTAGAATGTAATTAATTTTTATTAGGTTGTGAGTAATTTTAAGTTGGGTGTTATTTGTATTATTGTAAGTATCTTTTTTTTATAATTTGGTTCTAATTTTTTTAATATTGTTTATTGTTTAAGTATTTTTTAATAATTTTTTTTTATTATAATTAATTATTGATGGTATAATATTCATTTATTTTAATTCCCTCAAATAATAAATCACTTGCCTCTAATATCCCTATCTATTTATATATTAATAATATTGTTTTTATATAATCAACCACGAACTCTAAGGCTAGAAATCAAGAAAATGGAACAAAAAGAGAGAAGCTTTAGTTTCTAGTTGCCCATCGTCGAAGAGTCCAAAGACACCTCATTCGACCATTTTCTCTGCAGTACTCTCAATCTTAATCCATCATCACAAATCACGGTATCATTTTATCTATAGTACTCATAGATTATACGTGTGTGCCTATATATGAGCTCAGATTTGAGCTTATTTATAAGTGATGATAGATATTCATGAAGAGACTACGCACAATTTCGATGTGGTATGATTTACTTTCAAGGAAGAGAATGTGATAACAAGTGGCTTAATGATTTTACTTGGATGGTCTTCTATATTGCAATTTGCGCGAAATTTTGTAGGTTAAAGGAGAAGTAGGGAGATGAAATTGTTTTGAGTGTGAGCTGAATTTTATTTAATTTGAATCGGAGGTATGGAGGTTTCGAGGACTAAGAAGATTAAAGAAGATGTTTATGGGGATTTGGTTTTATTGGGAGGTGTGTGAGATGAAGTCTTATCAATTTTTTTTTTTTTTTTTAAAATTTTAATTTAATTTTTTAGCATAATTTATTTGTGTTTATGTGTTTTTAAAACTTTTTTATCACCACGTTTTTGTTGGGGTTTTTTGTGTAAATTTTGTGATTAACTTTTTAAATAATTAGTGTTTTAAAGAATTGGTATTGATGATCGACCGTTACAAAATCGTTTTGATTGGATTTGATGGGGTTAAACTAATTTTACCATTGGCTACAAAGTTAATTCATTTTTTTACCTCCGGTAAAATCTCATTTTACCCCCGTAAAATCTCATTTTTACCCTCCACTAAAATCCCCACTCAACTACTCAAATTCCACTCACCTCCATTAACTTCCACTCAAATTCACATTTAATCACTTCACCTTGTAAAATTACCTTTTTGCCCCTCATCTCATTCAAATTTTACTTTTATTACCATTCTAATTTACTTATAAATACCCCCTTCATTCATTCATTCAAGAACACACCAAAAATACTATCTTCTTTCTCTCTAAGATCCATTTATCTCTTCCAAGAGATATAAAGCCATTGGCAATATAAATACAAGCCAATTCGAGAAGAAATAGAAGGGTCTTATACCCTCTCTTTTCATACCCCCCAAAAAATAGAAGGTCTTATACTCTCTATTTTCATACTCCAAAAAAATACCAACAACCCTTATACACTCTCTCTCCTACACAGTTTATTATTTATTTTGTTGAAATATTTGTAATCCTAATTCTATACTTATAAATAGAATTAAGGAAATTACGGAGAGAGAGAAGTTGTAGCTTGTATTATCTTCCAAATTGATCGCCTTTGATAATACAAAGCAAGCACACACAAAAGGAACTCTACTCAAAACTTAGCAATTTGCTTAAAGTTAGAAGGGAGCAAGACTCTACTCAAAACTTAGCAAATATGCCTAAGTTAGAAGGGAGCAAGACTCTACTCAAAACTAGCAAAAAGAACAAATTTTTCTTTTAAGAAACCAAGTTTCGAAGAAATTGCTATCAACATATAAGGGCCATGCTTTAAACAATCACAAGTGGAGCATCTCCGAATACTTTTACAAAACCCTCACTAGAGATACACATATCTAGTCACTCAAAAAAAGGCTGAAGAATCTGAAAATCATCAGCATCAAGATTCCAAATAGTACTTAAATCAGAAGAAGAATAATCAAAAAAATCATGGCGGATATTCCCCGAAGCTGACCAGTCAGGGCCGTTGTTTTCGCAAAATCCGCAACAAATCATCTAGCGAAGATTGCGATAAAAAAACCTTCCGAAAGCAGGGTAAACGGAGTCCAAGGTAGCCTGGTCATAGGACGGATTCGAAAATGACGGCAAACTCACTTCAGTAAGGTACAGCCTCTAGCGGGATTCTCAATCCTCGCTGTGGCTTCAACAAGATACGATCTAAGAGCCTCGAGAAGTTGATCTTCGGGACATATTGCAAAAAAGATGCAACATTCCTCACCGAAAAAGTGAAGATTGTGTGATAGTCCTCACGATCAATCACATTCGGAAATATTATAGCATAATCACAAGCTAGAGGGCATCTCTTGTGCTATGAGCACAAGCCACACATGGACGACCTGAAAAAAATGGAGTGTTTGACATTATTTGGCGTTGAGGAAAGGGATGGTGATGGAAGAAAGGGGTTGGGTCTCGAAGGAGAGGAAGACGAAGAAGGAGAGTGAGAGGAATACGAAGAAGGAGAGGAGAGGGGAGAGGGAGAGGGAAGGAGATGAAGAGGGGAAGAAGATGAAAAGGAATAAGGGAGAAGGGGAATAAGAGAGAGATAGAGGAGCCACGACAGGGGCAAAAAATCCGCCGAAAGGAGCCGAAAGATTCGCAGAAAGAGGTCGACAAAAGAAAAAGAAAAGAAAAGAAAAGTGCAAAAGAAAAAAGAAAAAGAAAAAGAGAAAAGAGAAAAGAAAAGAAAAAAGAAAAAAAAGAAAAAGAAAAAGAAAAGAAAAAGAAAATATATATGTGTTGGAAAGGCCCGAGTAGAATCAAATTATTTATGATCAAAATCTGGTCAGCTTTACATATTAATGTTCCGAGCTCTACGACTTGCATCTAATGTCTAACGAGTTCTACACATTGATGTTTCGAGCTCAACGACTAGCATCCGAGATCTAGCATCATTGGACTACGACTCGAGATCAACGTCTAGCCAGCCTTAGACAATGATGTTTTGAAGCTCTAAAAGCTCTACACATTGATGTTTTGAGCTCAACGACTAGCATCCGAGATCTAATGTCCTTGAACTAAGACTCGAGATCAACGTCTAGCCAGCCTTACACAATGATGTTCTGAAACTCTAAAGACCAATGATCAAAGTCTAGCTAGCTTTACATGTTATCCGCTCTCACACCTTAGCTTTGAGCCGAACCATTTATCCGGCAAAAATATTTATCCTTCACATTCAGCTTTCAGCATAAAAATAAAGGATAGGGGGCAGTTGGTGGGGTTAAATACTAATTTTACCATTGCCTACAAAGGTAATTCAACATTTTTTACCTCCGGTAAAATCTCATTTTTACCCCCGGTAAAATCTCATTTTTACCCTCCACTAAAATCCCACTCAACTCCACTCAAATTCCACTCACCTCCATTAACTTCCACTCAAATTCCACTTACATCCACTCACCTTTGTAAAATTACCTTTTTGCCCCTCATCTTCATCAAATTTACTTTTTTACCATTCTAAATTTACCTATAAATACCCCCTTCTTCATTCATTCAAGACACACCAAAAAACATATCTTCTTTCTCTCTTAAGATCCATTTATCTCTTCCAAGAGATATAAATCCATTGGCAATATAAATACAAGCCAATTCAAGAAAAATAGAAGGGTCTTATACCCTCTCTTTTCATACCCCCCAAAAAATAGAAGGGTCTATATACTCTCTATTTTCATACTCCAAAAAATACCAACAACCCTTATACACTCTCTCTCCTACACAGTTTATTATTTATTTTGTTTAAAATATTTAATCCTAATTCTATACTTATAAATAGAATTAAGGAAATTATGGAGAGAGAGAAGTTGGTAGCTTGTATTATCCTCCAAATTGATCGCCTTTGAGCTAATACAAAGCAAGCACACACAAAAGGAGGACGTACCACTGGAATAGCATAAGCGCTACCGGGGAACCTACCTTAAAAAAAAGTCATGTGTCATCATTGCGCCGCATTTATTTTTATTCTCATCGATATTCGCTTAGGGCCCGTTGGTGCGTAAATTACCTAATTCTAGAATTAGTTTAATTTTCGATTGAAGAATTGTGAATTTGTTCATTATAAATAATTCAATTCTAATTCAAGTTGTGTTTGAAAAACTTAAATAAGAAAATTCCGATTGTTAGAAAAAATATGTTCTCTATTATTCTATGTTATAAAATTTTGTCTAGATGCATCAAATCACGAGTAAAAACTAGATCTTCTCAAAAATAGCGTTGGAATGAATTATCTCTTTCTAGAATTAGGCAATTTCAAGTTTTACTTGAAATGACTTAATTTGAGTATTTGTGAATCAACTTGAATTATCATATTTACAATTGTTCAATTTACACAACCAAACACTAATAAATGAAAATTTTGTAAAATTACTAATTGTAAATTATCTAATTCGCAATTTGAAGGGTAACCAAACGGGCTCTTATTGATTGGTTAATTATCTATCTCTTAGAATTTAACACATCAGGATTGGTGGAAGCTTTTTTTAGAGACGTAGAATTATATTATATTGTTTATCTTATCTCGTATATCTTCATATATATATATATATAATAGTTTATACCCGAGCCATCCGGCATGTGAAGTAATAGGATAAAAAAAGTAACATGCGACAATTAGTTTATTTTGAGTTTATTGTCTAACTTAGGTTAACGCTTTGAACAACCGAAATGAACGTTCAATATATTTCATGACCTTAAAACAAAAAGTATACGGATTGGATGTGAAAATAATTCATCAATGTACAAATTCTTTAATCATATTTTTTTATCTTATTTTCCATCTAGATAAAAATTTTTTTAACAAAATAAACTCAAGGTCGGATGTGAAAATAATTCATCAATGTACGAATTCTTAAAGTTACTCAATATGTTTTCTTGATTTTTTTTTTTACATAATTCTATAGTCATGATGATTCTTGTTTAATTGATATTGATTAGTATATTTTAAATATTTAAATTTTTATTAAATTTTGAATTTTTTATTTTAAGTTATAGCATTTTTAATAAAGACAAATTATTAGTGTGTGAGAGTTTAAATTTTACTCAATATTTTTTCTTGATTTTTTTTACACAATTCTATAGTTATGGTGGATCTTGTTTAATTGATATTGATTAGTAGATTTTAAATAATAATTTTTTATTAAATTTCATGATGTAAAAATAATTCAACAATGAACGAATTCTTAAATGTTACTCAATATTTTTTCTTGATTTTTTTACATAATTTATAGTCATGATGGATCTTGTTAATTGATATCAATTAGTATATTTTAAATATTAAATTTTTATTAAATTTTGAATTTTTTTATTAAAGTTATCATTTTTATAAACAAAAATATTAGTGTGTGAGAGTTTGTTGTGTATATATTATTGATGTGAGTGTTTTAACTTTGATGTGACATCTTGAATTGTATATAAAACTCATGCCAATGGTGTATAACTATTTCATACCAGAAATATTATATTTTTAAACCATTAGATTTTTATACTTTAGAAAAAAAATTCAATCAAATATGGTGTTTTATAATATAGATAAATAATAAATTTAAGTAGCTGTGGAAGATGATTATCTTGCAAATTATTTGATCACATATATTGAGAGACATTTCTCGGTACTTCAATATTGATACAATCATAGATGAATTTTGTGAGATGAAAAATTGTCGTAGTGCAATTGATGATGCCTAAGTTTAGTAATTAAATCAAGATATATTGTCTATTTTACTTTTGTATTTACTATAAATTCATGCGAAACACATGACTTTTGTACTATAAAAATATATGTAAAGAAATTCTTAATTAAAATGTATATTTTTGAAACTTTTTATCATATTTTTTATATTATTTTTTGGCTCCTCCATTTTAAATTTTGGATGTGTCACTGCTAGTGCTTGTGCAAAGAGGAGATTGTGAGATTGGTGCCCCCGCACAATTGCAAAAATGTATTTTTTGAACTTTTATTTATCCTAAAAAACTTCCGATTTTGAAAATTCTTAAATCACACAGCAATTTATATTTTATATATGAAAAAAACAAAAAAAACAAAAAGAAGCGGGTCTCAACTGACCGCCTTGCCTCACGCTGCTTGGCCGTTAGCTGGGGCCACCGCTAGCTGGGGCCACTGATAGCTGCAAAAGTAAAGTCAAAATAAAGAGATGGACCAAAACATAGTCAAAAGACAGAGCCCATTGTTTGATTTTATCCTATTTGCTATTTTTTTTAGGAACACAATCAACTAAAATAGACCTAAAATATCGTGTTATTGTATCATCATTACCCATTTGGGCAAAAAATTGATCAAATGTCAATCCCCTATTCCGACTTTGGAACCTTCTTCTCATATCATTATTAGATAATTTGATGCAATCTTTTAAAATTAATATACCAAACAAAATAATAAAATTAATTTAAAAAGTAATCTTAAACCTTTTTAGTGTTACAATTTTCAAATGGGTTGTATACTTGTGATTAATATTTGTTATAAATAAAGACGGGTTAAAATTGGTAGTAATAGTTATTGATGGTGTCAAAAACTAGAAGTAGATAATTAACCAATTAATAAGTGAATATCGGTGAATAAAAAAAAAATGCGGCGCAATGATGAACACATGACTTTTTTTTAAGGTAGGTTCCCCCGGTAGCGCTTATGCTAATTCCAGTGGTACGTCCTCCTTTTGTGTGTGCTTGCTTTGTATTAGCTCAAAGGCGATCAATTTGGAAGAATAATACAAGCTACCAACTTCTCTCTCTCTATAAATTCCTTAATTCTATTTATAAGTATAGAATTAGGATTACAAATATTTCAACAGAAAAAATAATAAATTGTGTAGGAGAGATAGTTATAAGGTTGTTGGTATTTTTTGGTGTAAAAATAGAGGGTATAAGACCCTTCTATTTTTTTGGGTATGAAAATAGAGAGTATATGGACTCTTCAATTTTTTCTTGAATTGGCTTGTATTTATATTATCAATGGCTTTATATCTCTTTGATGAGATGGATGAATCTTAAGAGAGAAAGAATATATGTTTTTTTTTTGTGTGTCTTGAATGAATGAATGAAGGGGGTATTTATAGGTAAATTTATAGAATGGTAGAAAATTAAAATTTGATGAAGATGAGGGGCAAAAAGGTAATTTTACAAAGGTGAATGGATGTAAGTGGAATTTGAGTGGAATTTAATGGAGGTGAGTGAATTTGAGTGGAGTTGAGTGGGATTTTAGTTGAGGGTAAAAATGAGATTTTACCGGGGGTAAAAATGAGATTTTACTGGAGGTAAAAAATGTTGAATTACCTTTGTAGGCCAATGGTAAAATTAGTATTTAACCCTATCAATTGCCCCTATCCTTATTTTTATGCTGAAAGCTGAATGTGAAGGATAAATATTTTTGCCGATAAATGGTTCGACTCAAAGCTAAGGTGTGAGAGCGGGTAACATGTTAAGGCTAGCTAGACTTTGATCATTGTCTTTAGAGTTTCAGAACATCATTGTGTAAGGCTGCTAGACATTGATCTCCATCTTAGTTCAAGGACGTTAGATCTCGGATGCTAGTTGTTGAGCTCAAAACATCAATTGTAGCGCTTTTAAGAGCTTCAAAACATCATTGTTTAAGGCTGGCTAGATGTTGATCTCGAGTCGTAGTCCAATGATGCTAGATCTCGGATGCTAGTCGTTGAGCTCGAAACATCAATGTGTAGAACTCGTTAGACATTAGATGCAAGTCGTAGAGCTCGGAACATTCTTTTTCTTTTTCTTTTCTTTTTCTTTTTCTTTTTCTATTTCTTTTGCCACTTTCTTTTCTTTCTTTTTTCTTTGTCGGCCTCTTTCTGCTAATCTTTTCGGCTCCTTTCGGCGGATTTTTTGGCCCCTGTCGGTGGCTCCTCTATCTCTCTCTTATTCCCCTTCTCCCTTCTTTCTTTTCATCTTCTTCCCCCTCTCATCTCCCTCTCCCTCTCCCTCTCCTTCTCGTATTCCTCTCACTCTCCTTCTTCGTCTCCTCTCCTTCGAGACCCAACCCCTTCCTTCCATCAACATCCATTTCCTCCAACGCCAAATAATGTCAAACACTCCATTTTTTTCAGGTCGTCCATGTGTGGCTTGTGCTCATAGCCACAAGAGATGTCCTCTAGCTTGTGATTATGCTAGAATATTTCCGAATGTGATTGATCGTGAGGACTATCACACAATCTTCACTGTTTTCGTGTGAGGAATGTTGCATCTTTTTTGCAACGTGTCCCCGAAGATCAACTTCTCGAGGATCTTAGATCGTATCTTTTTGAAGCCACGGCGAGGATTGAGAATCCCGCTAGAGGCTGTACTGCTCTTTCTTGCTTCTTTTGAATAGAAGGTGGAAGAGTTACAAGCACGGTTGACGGCTTTGTAGACTCGATCAGAAAGGGTGGTTTTCTCCTTGCGTTACCCGTTATGTTCCTCACTCCTCCTGAGAATTTCCTCGAGTTTCCTTTGTCGGTAGAAAATGCATGCCTGCTGTTATTCCGACGCCATGAATCTTTCAGAACCTGCTCCCGGAAGTTTTTTTAAGGCTCCTTATGTCGGCGGAAGAGATTGCACTTGAGATCCCTCCGCCTACCGTGAATCTTATAGAAAACGGCTTTTCTTTCTGACCGAAGTGATTTTGCCGTCATTTTCGAATCCGTCCTATGACCAGGCTACCTGGACTCCGTTTACCAGGCTGCCTCGGAAGGTTTTTAATCGCAATCTTCGCTAGATGATTTTGTTCCTGATTTTTGCCGAAACAACACGGCCCCTGACTTGTCAGCTTCAGGGAATATCCGCCATGATTATTTTTTTGATTCTTCTTCTTCTGATTTAAGTACTATTTGGAATCTTGATGCTGATGATTTTCATATTCTTCAGCCCTTTTTTTGAGTGACTAGATAATGTGTATCTCTAGTGAGGTTTTTTAAAAGTTTTGAGTAGAGTCTTGCTCCCTTCTAACTTAGGCATATTTGCTAAGTTTTGAGTAGAGTCTTGCTCCCTTCTAACTTTAAGCAAATTGCTAAGTTTTGAGTAGAGTCTTGCTCCCTTCTAACTTTAAGCAAATTCTGACAATTTTCTCATTTATTACCATGATTTCTTAAAAAATCTTGGGTCTCTGACCAGTGAGTGCAGCATAGATGATCATTCTCAGCAAGGTCTCTTTGGGTTGAGGTGTTAGCTGTTGTCTGATAGACTTCAAAATTGCATTCGGCTTTGTGAAGTTTGATATCCGCTGAAAATTTCTTTAATTTCTTTCTTGTGGTTTGTCGGATGAACTGATAAAAATTACATTCAATTGTAATTTTTTTTGGAAGCTCACCAATTTTTCCTACAATAAATATTATTGATCGTAAGAAAATTATACAACTTTAGATATATTAAAATAAAAGAGAAAAATCATATATAGTTATTAAAAAATAACTTATCTCTTCTTTTGATTTTATCTCCTTGCGTAACCGGATTTTTGAATGATTATGCACCCGTAAATATTGAGATAGCGTAGGCATGCGGGATTTTCGCTTTTTTTTTGCAGCAACTTGGTATCCCTGTTTTGGACCCCGAGATGGAAAAATTTGAAACGGATTGAACTGAAAAGTTGTAGATCTTGAAATTTTCTTCAAAATGGACTCCAGAATCACATGATTTGGAGTTTTGAGCAGAAAGTTATGTACCTGATAATATTGAGTCACCATTGGCCTGCCGGATTTCGTTCCAGAAAGTTTGTATCGAAGTTTTGAACCCCGAGATGGACGAATTTGAAAAAATCTTAATCTGAAAAGTTGTAGCTCTTGAAATTTTTCTCCAAAATGGACTCTAGAATCAAATGATTTAGAGTTTTGAGCAAAAGTTATGCCCCCGAGAATATTGAGCTACGTAGACCCGCGGATTTCGAGTTTTTCACCGAAAATTCACTTGTAATTTCTAAAAGAATCTTAGAAAACTTATCGTTCCCCACATACGGCGCCAACTGATGGTGTCAAAATCTAGAAGTAGATAATTAACCAATCAATAAGTGATATCGTGAATAAAAAATAAATGTGGCTCAATGAATGAACACATGACTTTTTTTTAAGATAGGTTCCCCCGGTAGCGCTTATGCTATTCCATTGTACGTCCTCCTTTTGTGTGTGCTTGCTTTGTATTAGCTCAAAGGCGATCAATTTGGAAGATAATACAAGCTACCAACTTCTCTCTCTCTATAATTTCCTTTATTCTATTTATAAGTATAGAATTAGGATTACAAATATTTCAACAGAATAAATTATAAACTGTGTAGGAAGATAGTGTATTAAGGGTTGTTGGTAATTTTTTGTGTAAAAATATAGGGTATTTTCTTCTGCCTACATAAGGAGCCTTAAAAAACTCCGGGAGCAGTGTCTGAAAGATTCATGGCAGTCGGAATAATAACAGGCATGCTATTTCTACCGACCAAGGAAACCTCGAGAACTTCCAAAGGATTGAAGAACATAACGGGTTAACGCAAGAAAACCCCCCTTTCTGATCGAGCCTCCAAAGCCGTCACCCATGCTTGTAACTCTTCCACCTTCTGTTCAAAAGAAGCAAGAAGAACAGTACAGCCTCTAGCGGGATCTCAATCCTCGCCTTGGCATCAAGAAGATACGATCTAAGAGCCTCGAGAAGTTGATCATCGGGGACACGTTGCAAAAAAAGATGCAATAATCCTCACCCCGAAAACAGTGAAGATTGTGTGATAGTCCTCACGATCAATCACATTCGGAAAAATTCTAGCATAATCACAAGCTAGAGGACATCTTTTGTGCTATGAGCACAAGCCACCTGGACGACCTAAAAAAATGGAGTGTTTGACATTATTTGGCGTTGGAGGAAATGGATGTTATGGAAGAAAGGGTTGGGTCTCGAAGGAGAGAAGACGAATAAGAGAGAGAGAGGAATACGAAAAGGAGAGGGAGAGGGAGAGGAGATGAAGAGGGGAAGAAGATGAAAAGGGAGAAGGGGAATAAGAGAGAGATAGATGAGCCACCGACAGGGGCCAAAAAATCCTCCGAAAGGAGCCGATAAGATCGCAGAAAGGGGCCGACAAAAGAAAAAGAAAAGAAAAAAGGTGCAAAAGAAAAATGAAAAAGAAAAAAAGAAAAGAGAAAAGAAAGAAAAGAAAAAGAATGTTCGCGAGCTCTACGCCTTGCATCTAATGTCTAACGAGTTCTACACATTGATGTTTCGAGCTCAACGACTATCATCCGAGATCTAGCATCATTGGACTACGACTCGAGATCAACGTCTAGCCAGCCTTACACAATGATGTTTTGAAACTCTAAAAGCTCTACACATTGATGTTTTGAGCTCAACAACTAGCATCCGAGATCTAACGTCCTTGAACTAAGACTCGAGATCAACGTCTAGCCAGCCTTACACAATGATGTTCTGAAACTCTAAAGACCAATGATCAAAGTCTAGCTAACTTAACATGTTACCCGCTCTCACACCTTAGCTTTGAGTCGAACCATTTATCCGGCAAAAATATTTATCCTTCACATTCAGCTTTCAGCATAAAAATAAAGATAGGGGCAATTGATGGGTTAAATACTAATTTTACCATTGGCCTACAAAGGGTTCAATCCATTTTTTTACCTCCAGTAAAATCTCATTTTTACCCCCTGTAAAATCTCATTTTTACCCTCCACTAAAATCCCACTCAACTCCACTCAAATTCACTCACCTCCATTAACTTCCACTCAAAAATCCACTTACATCCATTCACCTTTGTAAAATTACCTTTTTGCCCCTCATTTTCATCAAATTTACTTTTCTACCATTCTAAATTTACCTAGTAAATACCCCCTTCATTCATTCATTCAAGACACACAAAAAAAAATATATCTTTTCTTTCTCTCTTAAGATTCATCCATCTCATCAAAGAGATATAAAGCCATTGGTAATATAAATAGAATTAAGGAAATTATAGAGAGAAGTTGGGTAGCTTGTATTATCTTCCAAATTGATCGCCTTGATGAGCTAATACAAAGCAAGCACACACAAAAGGAGGACTTACCACTGGAATAGCATAAGCGCTACCGAGGAACCTACCTTAAAAAAAAGTCATGTGTTCATCATTGCGCCACATTTATTTTTTATTCACCGATATTCCACTTATTGATTGGTTAATTATCTACTTCTATAGATTTTGACACCATCATGTTGGCGCCGTATGTGGGAACGATAAGTTTTCTAAAGATCTCTTCTTTAGAAATTACTAAGTGAATTTTTCGTGGTGAAAAACTCGAAATCTCGCGGGTCTACGTAGCTCAATATTCTCGGGGGCATAACTTTCTGCTCAAAACTATAAATCAATTATGATTCTAGAGTCCATTTTGGAGAAAATTTCAAGAGCTACAACTTTTCAGATTAAGATTTTTCAAATTCGTCCATCTCGGGGTTCCAAAACTTCGATACAAACTTTCTGGAACGAAATCCCGCAGGGCCAATGGTGACTCAATATTATCAGGTGCATAACTTTCTGCTCAAAACTCCAAATCATGTGATTCTGGAGTCCATTTTGAAGAAAATTTCAAGATCTACAACTTTCCAGTTCAATCCGTTTTCAAATTTTTCCATCTCGGGGTCCAAAACAGGGGATACAAAGTTGATGCAAAAAAAATGCGAAAATCCCGCATGCCTACGCTATCTCAATATTTACAGGTGCATAATCATTCAAAAAATCCGGGTTACGCAAGGGGATAAAATCCAAAAGAAGAGATAAGTTATTTTTTAATAACTCATATATGATTTTTCTCTTTATTTTAATATATCTAAAGTTGTATAATTTTCTTACGATCAATAATATTTATTGTAGGAAAAATTGGTGAGCTTCCAAAAAAAAATTACAATTGAATGTAATTTTTATCAAGTTCATCCTAGACAAACCACAAGAAAGAAATTAAAGAAATTTTCAGCTGATATCAAACTTCCACAAAGCCGAATGCAATTTTGAAGTCTATCAGACAACAGCAGAACCACCTCAACCCAAAGAGACCTGGCTGAGAATGATCATCTTCTGCTGCACCACTGGTCAGAGACCAAGATTTTAAGAAATCCTGGTAATAAATGAGAAAATTGTCAGAATTTGCTTAAAGTTAGAAGGGAGCTCTCAAGACTCTACTCAAAATTTAGCAATTTGCTTAAAGTTAGAAGGGAGCAAGACTCTACTCAAAACTTAGCAAATATGCCTAAGTTAGAAGGGAGCAAGACTCTACTCAAAACTTAGCAAAAAGAACAAATTTTCCTTTTAAGAAACCAAGGATTTCGAAGAAATTGCTATCAACATATAAGGGCCCATGCTTTAAACAATCACAAGTGGAGCATCTCCGGAATACTTTTACAAAACCCTCACTAGAGATACACATTATCTAGTCACTCAAAAAAAGGGCTGAAGAATCTGAAAATCATCAGCATCAAGATTCCAAATAGTACTTAAATCAGAAGAAGAAGAATCAAAAAAATCATGGCGGAATTCCCGAAGCTGACCAGTCAGGGCTTGTTGTTTCGGCAAAATCCACAACAAAATCATCTAGCGAAGATTGCGATAAAAAACCTTTCCGAGGCAGCCTGGTAAACGGAGTCCAAGGTAGCCTGGTCATAGGACGGATTCAGAAATGACGGGCGATAAACTCATTCAGTCAGAAAAGCCCCATTTTTCTATAAGATTCACGGTAGGCGGAGGGATCTCAGTTGCAATCTCTTCCGCTGACATAAGGAGCCTTTAAAAAACTTCTGGGAGCAGGTTCTGAAAGATTCATGACAGTCGGAATAACAGCAGGCATGCTATTTTCTACCGACAAAGGAAAACCTCGAGGAACTTTCAGAAGGAGTGAAGGAACATAAGGGGTTTAACGCAAGAAAAGAAAACCCCTTTTTCATCGAGCCTCCAAAGCCGTCACCCGTGCTTGTAACTCTTCCACCTTCTGTTCAAAAGAAGCAAGAAGAGCAGTACAACCTCTAGCGGGATTTCAATCCTCGCCGTGGCTTCAAGAAGATACGATCTAAGAGCCTCGAGAAGTTGATCTTCGGGGACACGTTGCAAAAAAGATGCAACATTCCTCACCCGAAAACAGTGAAGATTGTGTGATAGTCCTCACGATCAATCACATTCGAAAAATATTCTAGCATAATCACAAGCTAGAGACATCTCTTGTGGCTATGAGCACAAACTACACATGGACGACCTAAAAAAAATGGAATAGTGTTTGACATTATTTGGCGTTTGGAGGAAGGATGGTGATGAAAGAAAGGGGTTGGGTCTCGAAGGAGAGGAAGACGAGAGGAGAGTGAGAGGAATACGAAGAGAGAAGGAGTAGGAGAGAGGGAGAGGAGAGAGGAGAGCGGAGATGAAGAGGGGGAGAAGAAGATGAAAAGGAAGAAGGGAGAAGGGGAATAAGAGAGAGATAGAGGAGCCACCGACAGGGACCGAAAAAAACGGCGAAAGAGGCCGACAAAAGAAAAAAAAAGAAAAGAAAGGTGCAAAAAAAAAAAAAAAGAAAAAAAAAGAAAAGAAAAGACGGGCGAAAAAAAAAAAGAGAAGAAAAGAAAAAAGAAAAAAGAAAAGAAAATATATATGTGTTGGAAAATACCGGAGTAGAATCAAATTATTTTATGATCAAATCTGGTCAGCTTTACATATTAATGTTCGAGCTCTACGATTGCATCTAATGTCTAACGAGTTCTACACATTGATGTTTCGAGCTCAACGACTAGCATCCGAGATCTAGCATCATTGGACTACGACTCGAGATCAACGTCTAGCCAGCCTTACACAATGATTTTTTGAAGCTCTAAAAGCTCTACACATTGATGTTTTGAGCTCAACAACTAGCATCCGAGATCTAACGTTCTTGAACTAAGACTCTCGAGATCAACGTCTAGCCAGCCTTACACAATGATGTTCTGAAACTCTAAAGACCAATGATCAAAGTTAGCTAGCTTAAATGTTACCGCTCTCACACTTAGCTTTGAGCCGAACCATTTATCCGGCAAAAATATTTATCCTTCACATTCAGCTTTCAGCATAAATGATAAGGATAGGGGGCAATTGATGGGGTTAAATATTAATTTTTACTATTGGCCTACAAAGGAAATTCAAACATATTTTTACCCCCGGTAAAATCTCATTTTTACCTCCACTAAAATCCCACTCAACTCCACTCAAATTCACTCACCTCCATTAACTTCCACTCAAATTCCACTTACATCCACTCACCTTTGTTAAAATTACCTTTTTGCCCCTCATTTCATCAAATTTACTTTTTTACCATTCTAGATTTTACTATAAATACCACTTTCATTCATTCATTCAAACCACACCAAAAAACATATCTTCTTTCTCTCTTAAGATCCTTTATCTCTTCCAAGAGATATAAAGCCATTGGCATATAAATACAAGTCAATCAATTCGAGAAAAAATAGAAGAGTCATATACTCTCTATTTTCATACCCAAAAAATAGAAGGGTCTTATACCCTCTATTTTTTACACCAAAAAAAAATAGAAGAGTCATATACTCTCTATTTTCATACTCCAAAAGAAATACCAACATCCTTATACACTCTCTCTCCTACACAGTTTATTATTTATTCTGTTAAAATATTTGTAATCCTAATTCTATACTTATAAATAGAATTAAGGAAATTATAGAGAGAGAGAAAAGTTGATAGTTGTATTATCACCCAAATTGATCGCCTTTGAGCTAATACAAAGCAAGCACACAAAAAGGGAGGACGTACCACTGGAATAGCATAAGCGCTACCGGGGGACCTACCTTAAAAAAAAATCACGTGTTCATCATTGCGCCGCATTTATTTTTTTTATTCACCGATATTCGCTTATTGATTGGGTTAATTATCTATTTCTAGATTTTGACACCATCAATATGGTTATAAATATATTTTTCAATAACTACATTTAATAACAAATAAACAAATAAATGCTGAAAATAAAATACACTTTGCTATAAAATCTCAATTTTATTACACTCAATGGTCAATTTTATAAAGAAATTTGTCACATTTACTTTAGAAATCTGAAGAATGCCTCAAAAAGGTAAATTTCTAATTTATAATTAAGAAAGAAACAACTAAACAAGCTAAGTGTATATTCACACTAGTGTGTATATACACAGATTTATCATCACCAGTCTATTCGATATTGTCCATCTACACCTTCCAATACTTGTGCAGTGTTACGTCTTTCAATGATGAAGTCGCCATTACCTTTATCATCCAACAAATGTATATACTCGGTGTCCCTTTTGTTGTTGATCATCAGGTCTTCATCCTCCCATATACTTGACCTTTTACAGTCGAAGTCCTTGTTGGCTAACCCACTGCTCGTCTCCACTAGATCGAAGCCTATTTTATGCCCATGGATTTTGTCAACTGCAAAAACTCTCCTACGTGTACCGTGGAAGAGCTGAAATGTACGGTGGAAGAGCTGAACTTGGCACATCTTCACAACAATACATGCAGATGGTGCCATTTCAAAGCATACCTCTATTCTTTCTCCACCTTCAATTTTATTTGCAGAAAAACGGAGTGGTATTCGGCTCACCAAAGAGTAGTTTCCACAGATTTGTGATTTGAAATGGGAAAAAAAAATTGTCCTGCATTGATAATAACTTGCATTGTGAGGATCAAGTACTTTAGTAACACGAGTTGATACAGACCCATCTGTTTTGGCCTCATAAACAACAAGAACCTTCATCTCAAAATAATATTTCTCTTTTGCAGTTTGTGGAATACCAAATAAAATAGAGCATGTCCTTTTTTTTTCTCTAGTTGCTCGAATATCAAATAAAGGAGAAGATATATTTTTGTTTCTGATTGGACCTAGAAGACCAGCATGTTCAGTGTGTACCTGTTACATAAACATCATCACTTGTTAATGTATGTACGGGCGCACGCATGTGTGGGTGTGTGTGTGTGAGAGAGAGAGAGAGAGAGAGAGAGAGAGAGAGAGAGATAGAGAGAGAGAGATCAACCTGAGAGAGAGTATCCATGAAATTCCTAACCATATTAAAACGCCTATGAATGAAAAGTCTCTTCAAAGTGTTAAAGTTCATCATGTCGTGACTTGCAGCAAGGCTACTACAATTCAGAAGATTGAAGACTACAGATTTTTCACCATCTGATAAATCAGGTAATCTTTCCAATGATGTGCAATGATCCATAACTACTAACATAACATTTGGAGGCAGCTTTGGGAATGATTGAAGGCTCTTACAGTTATCTATAATAAGAAGTTCTAGCTTGGATAGTAGACTAAGGCTGTTCGGTAGGAAACATAAAATATTTGAACCTAAATCCAAATATTTCAATGAGGACAAGCTCCCAATTTCTATTGAAATATCTCCATCTGATATATTGCAATCTCTTGCACTCAACACTGTTAACCACTGCGAAGAAATAGAATTTGGCAGAAATCTTGTTGAACCGGGACTACTTTTCAGTGGTAACCAAGAGTAGTTTACTGGCTCTCTTTTATTGCACCCATCAATGCATAAGCTTGTGAGGTTCTTGAGAAGTCCCATATTTTCAGGTAACTTGTCTATATTGGAGCAACATGTAAGATTTAGGTATCCAAGTGATTTTAGCATACAAATGCTATCTGGAAGATTTCTGAGCTCCTTGCAACCTTTTAAATTCAAGTGAGCTAGCCTAACCAAAACTCCAATTGACGAATGAACCTCGAGTAAACTTGTACATTCTTCAAGCAATAATGTCTCCAACATTGGTACTCCGTTGAAGTCCACGGTACCCTTTAGCAAGTTTGAATGACTGAGGTTTAATATCTTCAAGCTTTTAAGAAACTGTTCCATCAAGAAAAAAAAAATTATATATGACATCAGGGTCATAGGTGTTCGTGTGTTGGCATTTTGAAAGGCATCCTAATCTAAGAAGAGAAATCAAAGGTTACGGGCTATCATACCTTGCTACCTTTCCATATTGTATTGAGCTTACTGTACTGCATATCTAGCACAACGAGCTTCTCCATATGAAAAATAGATTGTAAACATTTTAAAGGATAGTGATGCCAGCATAGCCACCTTAATTGGTTTGACAAATGTTCAAGGCTTCCAGTGACATGTACATTGTGCATCATAAGCAATCGTAAATTATTAATCCTTGCAAATGATGTAGAGCTAATTTTTGTTTCATTTGGAGTTGAAAGTACAAGGCTGATACCTTCAATTGTGTCTGTTCCCTAACAAAAACAAGAAAACCATTTATATTAAGTAATTCCAACATATACACAAGGCATGTGTGCGTGTAGGGGGTGTGTGCGCGCGCGTGTGTGTGTGTTTGTGTGTGTGTGTGAGAGAGAGAGAGAGAGAGACTTAAAACTTTATGAATAAGTGAAAAGAGAAATAGTATTGGCCTTAAAACCTTATCATTTTGTAGGACATAATCTACGTCCTCATGAAACCATAATCGGCTGCGCATTCCAGGTTTCTGAGGAGATTCTTGATGAACAATTGCCTCCCCATATCCCGAACCAAATTGTGCATAATCAGCTTATTATTCATACCCTCGACTTTTAGTAAACACCTCTCTTTCAACACATTGATTGCAATTTCTGAGTAGAAACCACAATCATTCAATATAATTCTCACCAAGTTGTTCTCCATTCGGCAAAAAAACATGCAATATGAAGAAAGATCCCTTTACATCATCATCCAATCCATCAAAGCTTATCTTGAGTTGTTCAAGAATCTGATTGTCGGGAATTTGTTGTAATCTTTTAAAAGCACTTTCCCACAGTTTTCTGGATCTTCCGACCAAATGACCACCAAAAACCTCAAGAGCTACGGAAGCCCCCAAAATAAGCTATTATGCCTTTAGAAAGCTCCATAATAGTCATCCGGCGAAGTGCTGCTTTTGAAGGCATGCAAATTGAAGAGTTCCAAAGACTCTTTGTCATTCAATTTAGCGACCTCGTACCTCCAAAGCACTTCAGCCTGAGTCATTAAGTGCTCGTCTCTTGTTGTTATAATGATTCTACTTTTAGGACCGAACCAGTCATTTTGTCCCGCTAATGCATTTAGCTGGCTCAACTTGTCAACATCATCAAGGACAATTAGAACCCTTTTAGAGCAAAGTCTTTCTTTCATCAAAACCATTCCCTTGTCAACATTGGCAACCTTGAAATTCTTTTCCTTTAGTGTTTCAGAAAGAATTTGCTCTTGGATATGAACGAGGCCATTGGGTTGCTTTGAAGCTTCTCTAACATTTGCAATAAAACAGCACCCTTCAAAGAGTCTATAACTTCGATTATAGATGGCTTTGGCTATTGTTGATTTTCCAATTCCACCCATACCATAAATCCCAACAATGCGAATACTATTAGATTCGAAATCTAGTAAAGAATTTACGGATGCAACACGAGAATCTATAGCAACTGGATGCGTAGCAACATTCATGTATGTCTGGTTTACTTCACCCTGAACTTTCTCAACAATCTTCTTGATAAACTTCGATTCATGCCTGCAAATTTTAATTCAAATATATATAAACTAGAACATGGTCACATATATGTAATCCATGCAAATTTTTTTTACCTGGTAATTCTTGATAGTTAATTTAGTTGTAAATCTTATTGAGACAATGTAATAATGTTTGGTTAAGTGGTTAGGTTGCACTTCACTTGGTGTTCCAATTTTGACAATTTCTTTGTTTCTGAATAATAAAAAAATAACATATAGAGAGGTTTGATCCCATGACATCTCGGTCGAGAAGTAAAGCAACTTAATTACCTTTTTCAAAAAATTTACTTTTAGATTTGGTATTATTGTGCACAAAAAGAGAGCGTGAAAACAGATCTCGTGTGCCATGTGCTTTTAAAAGCCCGTATAGTATAGATATAAGCTAAACGCTAAGTGGGATATTAAATTTTTCTATAAACAAGGAGGGAAAAAAAACAGGGAAACGAGATTTTGATTTGTTTACCCATTTGCAACATTTTGCAAATCCCATCCTGACAAATTTGCTGCTTCGGTTAGAGCAGCTTTCCATTTCTTTATCTCACAACCATATCCTTCTTCCTTTTCCTCTTCATATCCTGCAAAAGCTTTTTCAAAACTCCCTGTTTGTTTACGAACGTGAGATGGATCAACGTCGTAGAATACCAGAAGAACTAATTGCCCTCTCGTGTTCTTACATTCGAGTACCTTAACCAGCTCGTTGAGGCACCATTTAGAAGAAGCATAGTTTTTGGAGAAAATGACAATGGAAATCCTCGATTCCTCAATTGCTTTCATCAATTGAAAGGGAATATGTTTCCCTCTTGGGAGTTGATCGTCGTCTTTGAAGGTGCGAATTCCAGCACGAGTCAAGGCATCGTAGAGATGATCTATGAAGTTTCTCCGAGTATCTTCTCCTCTAAAACTCAAGAACGCGTCGTAATTCCATGTACGTGGAGCTGCTAAATATGAAGAAGAGTAGTTGCTTTGGATGCTTGTTGTTGCCATGGTGAATATTATTGAAACAGAGAAAAAGGGATGAATTGGGATCAAATGAAGAAGAAGAATATTTTAGTTGGTGAGAGTTGACTTTTTTGAGAGGAAAATTTCAAGAAGGTTATATAAAATCTAGAATTGAGGAACAAGGTTTTTGCAACTAAGGAATTAAATTCCAAATTAATCAGAACTACATAAATGAACATTGGCAAATGAACCTCCAACCTCTGAATGTGAATTCAACAAGTCAATAAACTCGAATCAACTTGTACAAAGTAGAAGGCCATTCGCTTCAAAGACCTGAATGAATTCAACAAATCAGAACACCAAATCTCGACAATTCTTCAACAATTCTTCAATTGCCTCTTTTCTCTCAATCGAAGAGACGGCCAAAACAAGCGCTCCAACAATTCTTAATAACTCTTTCTCGGATATTTGTGTCATGGACAAAATTTTTATTTTGGTGCAAATGTTCATGGATATAATGGCTTGCTTGAGTACGGTAATTTGGGATAGTTTATAAGAGAAAAGTAAAAAAAAAGAAAAAAAAAAAGAAATAACAAATGTGAAAAGAAAAATATACATTTATTTATAGTAGAGAAATTAGAGTTAATTTAAAATTTAAACTAAAAATCATATATTTACTGTTTAAATTAAAATATTTAATTTAAGTCTTACAAAATTTTATTGCTTTATATATTTTTTTCCTACTTTATTATATAGATATAGTAACAATCTTTCTTTTCTTATTTCTTAGAGCATCCATAGTGGTATGGTAAAATGATAAATTTACCCTACCCAAGCCATAGCGAAAGAAAATGTAGGGTAAAATTTTAGCAGGTAGAGTACTGAACGAGTAAATTTACCTTACGGCTAAATTTTACTCATACGAATGTGGCTCATTCGTATGATTTTTTTTTGTTTTTTGAAAAACCTCATACAATAGTGGCTTATTTGTATGATCTTTTTTTTTTTTTTTTTTTGAAAAACCTCATACAATAGTGGCTCATTCATATGACATCCTTTTCTTTTCTTTTTTTTTAACTCACACGAATGAGCTTCATTCGTATGTATCATTTTATTTTATTTTTACCCTATCCATTATATTCTACTCTAAAATGTAATAAAATATATATTAAATTTAACACACTACATGATAGATGCTCTTAGTAACAATTTTTCTTTTCCTATTTCTTTTCCTATTTTCCTTGTTTCTTTCTCCAATTTATCAGGGTCAGTCAACCAAACCCTCCATTCCACACGTCTTCTGTCTCTCTCTCTCTCTCATTATTACACTTCTTTTTTTCCTCCTACACTTTTATTATATAGATAAGGTAAACAATCTTTCTTTTCCTATTTCTTTTTTATTTTCCCTTGTTTCTTTCTCCAATTTATCAGCGTGAGGGTCAGTCAACCAACCCCCCATTTCACGTCTCTCTCTGATCCACCTGACACACTCTCAATTTTCAAAGCTTTCTACATAGCCACAAATTGATCTTTCAACAATCAAATCCTCCTTGATTAAAAAAATAAATAAATAATTAATACCTCTGCCACAATATTCTTCCTCTCCAAGTCAGAAATACTATTCCTCCATCATAATTTACCTCCGTTCATCCACTTCTTTCATCTCCCATTTCCATTATTTTAGAAATCCCTAAAACAACAATAATAATAATAATTAAACATAATTAACCTTTACGGTTAAGTTTTACGATTAATAGTTTCTCTCAGATATATATTCCACATGACTAAGTAATTTAAAAAAACTTGTGAAGTATTAAGTTGTAAATCATAGGTCCAAAAAGCTCATCAAAGTAGTTCTGGTTTCACTTATATAATGAATTGGTAAATTTTGTTGTGTCCTTTTTTTCCGGATATTTCTGACATGGAATTTCTTTTTGTTTTGGTGCAAATGTTCACAGTTAAAATGGCTTGCTTGAATATATATATATAATATATATATATAATAGGGTATACCCGTGCCATCCGGCACGGTAAAATAATTTTTTTTTGATAATAGGATAAAAAATTAAATTTGTGACGAATTTAAATCGACAAAATCAATCGGTCTATTTTGAGTCCATTATCTAGTTAGTCTAATATTATGAACAACTAAAATGTAAGTTAAATATATTTTCATGCTGAAAAAAATTAAAAGTATACCGTATTGGACCGGCTTATTTTTAATTTTTTAAAGAGTCTTTTAATCATAATTCAACCACGTAAAGTATGTCCCAAAAATAACAGATTGAAATGATCAATAATGTACGAATACATAACGTACGTCCTTAAATGTTACATAATATTTTTCTTGATTTTTTTTACATAATTATATAGTCATAATGGATCTTGTTTAATTGATCTTGATTACTATATTTTAAATATTAAATTTTTATTAAATTTTAAATCTTTTATTTTAAGTTACGGCATTCTTAATGTAGATAAAATTATTAGTATGTGAGAGTTTATTGTGTGCATATATTTGTGTGAGTGAAAAAATTAAAGTATATCGGATGAGACCGACTTATTTTAAATTTTTTAAAGAGTATTTTAATCATAATTCAATCACGTAAAGTATGTCCTAAAAATGACAGATTGAGATGATCAATAATATACGACCACATAACGTACGTTCTTAAATATTACACAATAATTTTTCTTGATTTTGTTTTGCATAATTATATAGTCATGATGGATCTTGTTTAATTGATCTTGATTAACAGGTTTTAAATAATAAATTTTTATTAAATTTTGAATTTTTTATTTTAAGTTATGGAATTTTTAATGTAGATAAAATTATTAGTGTGTGAGAATTATTGTATGCATATTATTGGTGTGAGTCTTTTAATCATAATCCAACCACGTAACATGCGTCCTAAAAATAACAGATTGAGATGATCAATAATGTACGAACATAGAACATACGTCTTTAAATGTTACACAATAATTTTTCTTTATTTTTTTTTTGGCATAATTATCATCATGATGGATCTTGTTTAATTGATCTTAATTAGTAGATTTTAAATATTAATTTTTTATTAAATTTTGAATTTTTTATTTTTAAGTTATGACATTTTTAATATACAAAATTATTAGTATGTGAGAGTTTATTGTGTGTATATTATTGGTGTGAGTGTTTTAACTTTGATGTGACATCTTGATGTGTGTATAAAACTCATCTAATGGTGTAGAATTAATGTACACCATAATTTGTGTAATTTTTAACCATTAAATTTTTATATTTTTTAGAAAAAAATTTAATCAAAAATGTTGTTTTATAATATAGATATATATATTAAGAATCTTTCTTTCCATTAATAAAGGAAAAAATGTCCTTTCTTTTCTTATTTCTTTTTTGTTTCCCTAGTTTGTTTTCTCCAATTTCTGAAAGTCATCAGTCAACCAACCCCTCCCCTCCCCCCCCCCCCCCCCCCCAATTTCACACGTCTCTCTCTCTCTCAATGGGGGTTTTCAAGGCGGAGGGAAGGGGCTAGTTGTTCCAGAGGGGGATGGTGAGATATATATATATACATACACATTAGGTATTGTTTTTGCCGAGCCGTAAAGTAACATAAAAATATTAGTTATTAAAAAATAGTGAGATTGGGATGAAAAAAAAAATAGAGTAATTAAACAACGTGCAATTAAAATACACATTAAAAAAAGGTTGTTCTGAAACATATTCATATAATCTGTCTTTCCATCCTATCAAAGGTTAATATTACGTCAATCTTAACATAAAAAGTAGCGTAAGATTCTTTCTTCTCACCCCAGTTTCTGTACTTGAAAAAATTGCCACTAATTTATCTTCATACTCATTTATTTATTTTTTAAATTAAAAAAGTCCATTGTTTTCGACAAATAATTCTACAACTCTAGTTCTAAAATATTTTAATAAATAATTTATTTTTATAAAAACTATTTTATTTTTTCAATTCATTAGATACAGCCGTATAGGAGACAGTGATATTATGAAGATTGAAATTTTATTATTAGCTAGTGGAAACGGTCGGGGTAATTATCTTGTGTTAACTAATTAATTTTTACTTTGATCAAGTGTTTCATTTTAAACAGTTGGTCGTCTCAAAGTTTAAAACTATTGTTGTTGCTATTTTTATTTTTCAAATTTACACTTTAGTGTCTTTGAAATTGTCATTTATGGGGCTTGATCCGATCTCTAATTAGGAATTTTATAAGGTCAATAATAAATTTTGTGGATGTGCAATAAAAAATTAAATTTATTTTTGACTTATAAAAAAGTGGTGGTATGTCGTTAGCGTGTATAAAAAAGATGGGGTAGGTTGAATGTTTTTGATAAAAAATAATTTTATGGATTTATATAAGTTTTTCATGTTTTAGTTTTAGCGACGAAGAAATTAACGTCTCAATAGTGCATTCAGTAAACTCACCCCGCCATTGGGGTGAATTGAATTTTTTTTAAAAAAATAAGTAGGGTGAGAAGAAAGTATTCTCTTATTGGGGTAAAAAGACGGATTATGTGGGTTTATTTAAGAACTCCCTAAAAAAATTGAGTATTCATGTCAATGGGCTATTTGGGACAATAGCTAGTTTACTGATAAACAATAAAAATGTTGCCTAAAGGTTAATAAAAATAAGATACATACGCAGAAAATTATATAGAAAAACCCACAAACATATAGAAAGAATTCAAACGTAATAAAGATATTACATGGAGAGAGAGATTAGATAGTCTATGTCGTTAGATAGACAATTTCTTTTTTGACATTTTGCATTTAATTTACATACATACATATGACAACCTTAATCAACAAATAATATCAAATGCTTATATATGTGTTTTAGAAATTAACCGTCAGTGTGATGCTTTTTCGTTAAGTAAGTCATTATTTTGTAAAGGATTAAAGAAATTAATCTAGACATTTGCTACTCTCTTTTAAAATTTCAGATTCATTTTCAAAATTTCAAAACCATTCTTCAGTATTCAAATTTAGCATTTGAAGTTATATAACAAGATAAACGCACCCTTAAAGCATCTTCAATCTTAGTGTCAGATGTTTGGTTCTTACTATAAATAACCACTCTAATGTATATGCACTTAGATGTTAAATTGCTAACCACAAGTAACGACCACTTTGGCTAGCCAAGAAAATTTTGCCAAGTAACAACGCGGACACCAAGTTTTAACCTTTTTCAAGAGCCACTTGAATAATGCCATGTGTAACTAAGGCGTGATTAGTTGAAGAACCACCGGAGTATAAAAGTGTATGTTAATTAATAGGTAAATAATGTACAAATTAGTGAGTAAAAATGTGCTGACATATCAAATTCTGAAGACGGCAAAAATATTATGTGACTAGTAGTGAGTGTGGTCTTAAATGAAAAATAAATAAATTAAAATACGTGAAAACTAGCTCAGACACTGCCTAATATAAACTTTTGAAAAAAAAAACCCTTAACAAATAAAATGTTGAGCATCTACATAGAATATGCTCATAGTCTAAGGTCTATAGCTAGAAAGTCTCACAAAATCACTCCTCACTTTACATAAAAAAAATTTGACTTTGAAGCTTAGATGCAAGACTTTAGTGTGTGATATATATATAAAAAAAACAGAAAAAGAAAAATAAAAAGAAGAAACATAAAAGGAAAGAAAGGTACAACTTTAGCGCGTGACAAATTGAGAGTGACTGCATGGATTCCGCTAAAACGCGATTACAGACGAGTTATTTGGGTGCGCGAATTAACGTGTTATTTGGGTCTAAAAAAACAAATTCAATCTATTTGAACCCTTTCCTATCAGTTAAACAATTTAAAATTATTTAATTTAAACATTTGTTTGAAAACATAAAATAATATATAATTGCTAAGTAATAACACGGGCTCCAATTTTTAACCTTTTTTAAGAGCGACTTAAATAATGTCATGTGTAACTAATGAGTGATTAGTTGAAGAGCCACATGAGTATAAAAATGTATAGTAATTAGTAAGTAAATAATGTATAAATTATTGAGTAAAAATGTGCTAACATAACACTTTAAGTTAACTCCCAAAAACTGCAAAAATATTATACGACTATCAGTAAGTGTGATCTAAAATGCAAAAAATAAAATTAATCAAAATGCGTAAAAATTAGCTCACAGATCAATATAAAATTCTAAAAAAAAACACCTTAACAAGTAAAAAAAAGTTAGCATCCCCATAGTCCATAGAATATGCTTTTAGTCTAAGACCATCTCCACCGGATGGCTAATTAGGCAACTTTTGGCTTTTTGATGCTGCAGCATATCAACTAAAATGTCACGAGATCACTCCTCCTCACTTTACAGTACACACTTTTGACTTTGAGGCTGTAGATGTAAGACTTTAGCGTGTAAAAAAAAAGTTATTCAACTTTCGTGTGTGGTTCCCACTAAAATGCGAATAGACACGTTATTTGGGTGCGCGAATTAACGTGTTATTTGGGTTAAAAAAAAGAAATATATTCAATCTATTTGAACTCCTTTTCTATATGTTAAATAATTTAAAACTATTTAATTTAAATATTTGATTGTAAAAATAAATTAATATATAAAAGTTTAAGTTTATACTTAGGAGAGAAGTAAAAAAAAATTCTATAGATAGAAATTATCAAAATTCTCTCTTTTCTCTCATCTGCCTCGTGAACTTTTAAAACCCAAACTTTACACTTGGTTTGAACAAAACGAATGATAGAGAATGTTTACAACAAAAGAAAGAAAGGTAGCCATGGAGCTGTTTGGTGGAAAGAAATGAGACTTTTTCAAAGAGGTTAAGAGAGAGAATGTTAAAACATGAGAAAAATGATTTGGCTAAATTAGAGTGTAGGATTTCGAGAATAGAGAGCGCAAAGAAATTAGTTTTGAAAAGTTTGAAATTTGACTTTCAAATTTCTAGATTTTTTTCAACTTTTTTGAAAAAAGCAGGAGAGTGCATTAAAAATTATATATTTTAAGATATATGTGGGAGGTAAATTTTAGATATAAGCTTTAAGCCAAGGCCCAAGTTTAGATGAATATGATTTCGCACAAATTTGTGTTATAAATCTTGTACAAGAACATGAGTTCTCATTTTTGCTATGTATAATAATACGAAAATTTTGAATTATTGGAAAAATAATACAAGTATCTCATACCTGTATACATAGTGGATTGATTTGGATCTAGTGCGATTGGTTTTACGATACTCACGTTGTGTAGCATTACACGAATAACTACTACTGTACCCACATCTTTAGATACTCCCAACTGGAAACCTTAGAATGTGCTTGGAAAAAAGACACGGCAGTTGGTCTTTTGTGTAACCACACCTTTATGTCTCAAGACCAAAATATATATGTTAGGGTTAAAAGAGCCTAAAACCCTAAAGCCCACTATGGGTGTTCTTGTTGGGCTATCCCAACAGGTCCAAAACCCAATATCTCCTATTCACACATGGTGGGAAAATAATTGCATTTTCCTTTGCACCATTTTAGATTCTCTGTTCATACTTAGTAAATGAGCTGTGCGACCGCGAGCCACCTGGAAAGGAAAAAGTTGGAGTACTATGCCAAATTCAAAAAGAACCAGCCTGGAACATTCTTATAGCGTCTCGTTCTGCCCATAACCTATTCAGCCACATTCAGATTAAGCATCTTCAATCCCTTGGAGTCACATCTCGGATCAATGCTTAAAACTCTCTCGTTTTATTCTCACAACTACGTCGCTACTCCCAGAAAGCGACATAATTTGGTATCGGTGATCATAAAACTTGAACGTGCTACTAAATAGTCATCATTTCGCCCTCATATCACTTAGATTATGCCCAATTGCTTTCCTAACGTTGTCCCTTTAGGTCTCCTTAGTCTTGACCATAGGATACACACATGAAAGTAGCATACACTGAACTTCCTCTTCATGATATAGTCAAAAGTCACATAGGGCAAAAACAGTAGAGAATCATATATATTGTATTAATCCATAAGGACTTACACAATTAAGAAGCATGGATCATTCTATCACTTCCTTATACAGGTCGCCAAGCACATGTAATATGAATTACATGCTAGGGCGGAGTTCTCTTTCAACAAAGAGTGTATGTCACTACTAAACACCGTACATATCTTAGTCCAGTCACTGTCAAATGCCTAACCTGAAAAAATCACTTGTTCACTTGTCTCAGCACCTAGTTGAAACTTTGCATATGGGTATCTACAGGTTATATATGGATCGTGGGGTATCCATATTCAGTCTTCGAAAGACTCAATCTTGGCCCTTTCCAAAACGACACTTCAATCAATGTTAGCTTAGCTCGCTATCACAGCGCCACAAGCTTGACGCTTCTCATCTTGCTCGCCCTTGAGGGGCCAAAGGCAATTACTCGTGTGAGAGAGTCAATCAATACCTGTTGACATATTCATACCATGATATCCCAATCATGGGTAATGTGTGCACTAGAAGTTATATGAAATAAATTCTAAAATTTATTAATAACAATATCAGTGACATCAAATATCCTCCATGGTAAAAAATAATCATAACCTACGTAACCCTAAACTTTTAACATGAGCCTGATAAACAACTCTAACTATAGGCTTAGTTAAAGGGTCTGCAATTATGCGACTAGTAGAGATATGCTTAAGGACCACCTCCTTTTGCGCAACCATGTCACGAAGAAAATGGTATATAATGTATATGTGTTTGGTTTTTTCATGATACTTGGGATCCTTGGAGTATGCAAGAGCTGCTGAGACATCATAGTATATAATAACTGGCTCTGCAGCACTTTTAACAATGCCAAACTCTCAAAGGAATCTTTTTAACCAAACACCTTCTTGAACAGCAGTTGAACTAGCAACGTACTTTGCCTCCATCTTAGATAGTGCAATGCAAGTCTTCTTCTTGCTACATCATAATATTGCTCCGTCGTTGAGCAAGAAAGCATAGTCTGACATCGATTTGCACCCGTCTGGGTCACCTCCTCAGTCAACATTATAGTATCTAACCACACGCAAATTTGATGCTTGATAGTAAAGCATATAATCAATTGTGCCTTTTCAGATATCGGAGTATTCTCTTCACTGCTTTCCAATGAGCAATGCCAGGGTTCCTTTGGAACCTATTAACAAGAGCAATTGCATAGCAAATGTCAGACCACGAACACATCATTACGTACATCAAGCTACCAATAGTGTTAGCATATGGAACACGAGCCATCTTTTCCTTCTCATCAGGAATCTAAGGACACATGTTTAGACTTAAGGTATTACCTTTCACCTTAGTCAATGGTTAATATCAACTTATTAAACCTCACAATGAAATCCTTCATTAGTGTAATGACTCCTAACTCCTAAAACTTTCCTTTTGATCTCTAAGAGAATCTTAACGCGCACAGCTTGCCTCGCCCATGTCCTTCATTTCAAAATTTGAAAACAACCACGCTTATGTGGCGACAACCATTTCCTTATTGTTTTCAGCTAATAGAATGTCGTCTACATACAAAGAAAGGATTAAAAAAATATTTCCACAACGTTTAACATACATGCAGTGGTCTTCCTACATCATCATAAACACATTTGAGGAAATGGCTTGATGGAATCTCAAGTACCATTGTCTAGATGACTACTTTAACCCATAAATAGATCGGTTGAACTTGCAAACTTTGTGATCTTGCCCATTAGCTACGAAACCAACAGGTTAATCCATATAGATTTCCTTATCTAGTTCTCCATTGAGAAATTCAGTTTTAATCCATCTGAAAAAGTTCCAAATCCATATGAGTGATAATAGCTAGAATAAGGTGGATCGAGGCCAACCTCACTACTGGTGAAAAGGTTTCTTCATAGTCAACGCCTTCTCTTTGGGTGTAGCCTTTCGCTACAAGGCAAGCTTTATACCTATCAATTGAACCATCTACCTTGCATTTGACTTTTAGAACCCATTTGTTCCCAATAGCTTTTTGCCTCGGCGGAAGATCTACTAAGTTCCAGACATTATTCTTCCTCATAGACTCTATCTCATAAATCATTGCAACTTTTCATTCAGCCGAAGCAGGGGACGTGATAGCCTCCTGATAATTTTTAGGCTCGTCTACATCTTACGGAGCACACATGAAAGTTGTCCCTTCAATCTTAAAACGACGACGCGGGATACTTTCATGATTGCTCCTACGCAAACATGGACTATGGGAATCAGTCTCTAATGGAGAGACACTCCCACTAGGAGGTCGCACACTCACGGGTTTAGCATATATAGATAATTGGTTGTATCGTTCTAACTTTGTAACTTTATTTTCTTATACACCTTCTTTAGTATATGATTTATTGGTTAAGAAATACCAAAGGACGTGTAGAAAGATATCCATTTCCCGATTCATTTTTCTATAATATTTTTGAAACAGAAACAGAAATTACAATGGATCCTTATGAGGAAGCACGAGGTGAAAATGGTGGAAATCATTTTAATATACAAATTCAGCCTGTTCTGAAACCACCAATCGCAACCATGAGAGATTATTTCCAACCACCAAGGAGCGCGACTCCATCATGTTTCATTCTCCCACCAGCAGTAAACCGTTTCGCAATCAAGCCAGGAATGATACCACTTTTGCCAAGATTTCATGGAATGAAGTAGAAAAATCCATACTTACACCTTAAGGAGTTCGAAGAAGTATGCTCCACTTTTCATGACCCTAATGTGACTGGAGAGGTAGTAAGATTCCAAAATTTTCCATTCTTGTTAAAATACAAAGCAAAAACTTGGCTGAATGCACAAAGACCACGTTCCATTACAACATGGTAAGCTTTACAAACTAAATTTTTGAAGAAATTTTTCCCCGTTCATATAACAAAAGAGCTTGTAAATGTTTGCCCCCACCTTGGATATGAAAATTGGAATTTGATTAGTTTCTTCAACCAATCACGTACTCTTGAAATGAGAAAATTTACAGAAATGATGTGTAACGGTACATTTCTAAGTAAAAATCTAGGCGAGGCGTTTGATTTCTTTGATTATATAGCTGAAAGTAACCAAACATGGGATACTTATAATTTTTCTGAAAGAAACAATATCCTTAATCGGGGTGGTTACCATTAATTAAAGAAGAGTGATGATCTGGCCGCACGAGTCACCCAATTAACCAAAAAAATTGAGGCTTTAGAATTTTCAAAACCAAGAGAGGTTAATTTGATAGAAGAAGAAACTATGTATAGTATATGTGATATGATAGAGTATTCGACTAAAAAATGTCCTACCATACCAACTGTCACGCATGTTTTGCTTGATCCGGCCCTAGTGAACATGATGAATAATTACAAAAGGATGCAAAATTCTCCATATTCAGAAACTTACAATAGTGAGTGGAGGAATCACCCTAATTTCCGTTGGGGTAATTCAAACACTCAAACCAATTAACATCCGAATTTTTAAAAATCTCAATCATCATATGTTCCCCAACCAAAAAAAAAATGTGGAAGATATGCTTACACAATTTATTCAAAATTTCGATCAAAATTTTTAAAGGTTTGATTAATATGTTCAAAGGTGTGAGCAATACTTCCGAAGCAATGATTGTTTCATGAACGATATGAGGAATTTTTTGTCTAAGATGGCTCCCAATTTTTCAAACCAAGAGAAGGGCAAGTTTCCCGCCTAACCTCTTGTGAATCCTCACGGCAAACTATGATGATTGAATAAGGAACTTCTTCACAAAAAATATTAGAACACGTAAAGTCCCTTACCATTCTTTGAGTGAAAAAATTGTTAATAAAACTATTAACCCTAAGGCCGAAAAGCCAAAGGAAGTAGTTCAATCAAAAGAAAACGAGGTGGTAGACAAAGAAGTCAAAAAGAATGATGAGGAAGTGAGAGGAAATGAGGACATTAAGAAAGTCAAAGAGAGTGTGAAAATCCCTTTTCCTCAAAGGCTACAACAATCTTCAAAACCAAATCAAAATGCTGAAATTTTGAAAGTTTTTAAATAAGTAAAAATTAACATTTCATTGCTCGATGCGGTCAAATAAATTCTTTCTTAAGGAAATTTTTTAAAAGACATGTATACTATAAAAAGAAGGTTGAATGTCAAAAAGAAAGCTTTTATGGCCGAACAAGTAAGCTCAATTTTACAAAATACAAAAATTCCTAAATACAAGGACCCAGGGTGTCCAATAATTTCATGTATGATAGAAAACTATCAAATTAAACGAGCTTTACTTGATTTAGGAGTAAGTGCGAATGTTCTTCCATTTTCAGTTTATGAACAATTGGGTTTGGGAGAGTTAAAGCCTACCAAAGTTACAATTAATTAGCTGTGAGAATCCGCAAATGCGACCCCCGGGTCTCAATCCCTGGTTTGGGAGTCTGAAACATCGGAAAGGATTCCGTTGTTCCATTTGCTTCTATGTGTTGATAATTCATATCGGGAGTCCCTCTATCCTATTTCTAGATGCAAGAGGGTTCGTTCAGAGTCGCCAGTACGTTTTACGAGAAAACGGACAAAATGATTGTGTAAGAGGGAAGGCTACAGATAAGCCTTTCTTTACACGTTTGTCTACGAAACCAGGATTCTATAGGGTTCGGGAACTATATTACGGTTTGGGAAGGTGTTAAGCACCCATTCCGCCCTTTCGGTCTCTAGTGGTCTTATATGTTTATTCTATGTTGGAAAACTTGGATGCTTTTACTGATATTCTACTGCTTTCTGGAAATAACTAATGAAAACCTGATTTTCGAGCGCGTTAGGAATCTGCCACAACTATGTCGCCACTTCGCTTACTAGGACGGGGATCGACCTGCCCGGTCAGGTCGCGGGGTGCGGGGCAGCGCCCCGTTAGAAAATCGAGTTTTAAACAAGTCTACAATAAAACTAATATACAAATATCTTATTTAATTACTAGAAGAGACTTTAGTTACCTTCCCGACGATATATATAAGAATAAGAGAGAGAAAATATAATACGGCAGAGAAGACCTCCGGCGAATATTAGCTTTTCCTCTTACAAATATTTCCAGCGGTCTGACTCTAGAAGGTGGCACACCGGGTGCCAAGGTTAGATCCGAGACTCTTGCGGAAATAAATGTTATCGCAGATGCTTCCGGAGAAGGCTTAAAGATTAGAAAATATCAGAGAGAATAAGGAATTTTAGTATAGAAATTGTGGTGAGAAGTTGCCGTCTAGAACCCATGGGGGTGTTGGCCTATTTTATAGTGCTCGGGAGAGATTGTCGCGCGACATCCCCCAGAAAGGACAAGTGTCGCGCGACATATCTCTTTGTCGCGCGACAACGGCTGAAGTGATGGATTCTGACACTGTGATGTGTCAGAAAGTGGTTGGTCGGGTGCAGAGGGGTTTGTCGCGCGACAAGACATGATTGTCGCGCGACATATCAGGGATTGTCGCGCGACAATGTGATATGTCGTGCGACAATCTCTCTAAAAAATATGTTTGTTGGCCAACAAACCCACCAAGGGTAGTTTCGGGTGCTCGGGTGGGTCCGGACCTAAAAACAGTAGTTATCGAAGGTCGTTAGGGTTCTTGCGGGGGTCACGGATCGGGGTGTCTACAGACCCTCTCGACTCAAGCTCCTTGCTTGCAAGGAATTGAGGCGACTGGAAGATACTTCGATTTGTGGCTCCCGCAAGAACCCTAAGAGAGTGTACGCATGCAGAAGTGTTTATGAATGCCTCCGGAGAGGGTTTGTGTTTGGTTTTGCCTCCGAAGAGGGCTTTTGATACTTCATTGCCTCTTTCGAGGACTTCCATTTGCTCCACTTGCCTCAGATGGGAGGACTGCTATTGCGCCTCAGGTGGGAGGACTACCATTGCTCCACTGTGCCTCTTTGGGAGGGCTTTTGATCTTCTCGCCTCAGGTGGAAGGACTACCATTGCGCCTCAGATGGGAGGACTACCGTTGCTACACTGTGCCTCTCTGGGAGGGCTTTTGATCTTCTCGCCTCAGGTGGGAGGACTACCATTGCGCCTCAGATGGGAGGACTACCGTTGCTACACTGTGCCTCTCTGGGAGGGCTTTTGATCTGTAAGTAAGTAAACAAAATTGCCTATGGGAGGGCTTGTGCCTGTAGAAAGGACTTATGAGTGATGTTTTGCCTGTGGAAAGGGCTTATGTGAATGGATGCATCCGGAAAGGACTTTCGCCTAAAAAGGGCTTAGTGATTGGTTTGCCTCCGCAGAGGGCTTATGTGAATGGATTGCCTCCGGAGAGGGCTTGTGCCTGTAGAAAGGACTTGTGAGTGATGTTTTGCCTGTATAGAAAGGGCTTATGTGAATGGATGCCTCGGAAAGGACTTTCGCCTAAAAAGGGCTTAGTGATTGGTTTGCCTCCGCAGAGGGCTTACATGAATGGATTGCCTCCGGAGAGGGCTTGTGCCTGTAGAAAGGACTTGTGAGTGATGTTTTGCCTGTAGAAAGGGCTTATGTGAATGGATGCCTCCGGAAAGGACTTTCGCCTAAAAAGGGCTTAGTGATTGGTTTGCCTCCGCAGAGGGCTTATGTGAATGGATTGCCTCCAGAGAGGGCTTGTGCCTGTAGAAAGGACTTGTGAGTGATGTTTTGCCTGTAGAAAGGGCTTATGTGAATGGATGCCTCCGGAAAGGACTTCCGCCTAAAAAGGGCTTAGTGATTGGTTTGCCTCCGCAGAGGGCTTACGTGAATGGATTGCCTCCGGAGAGGGCTTGTGCCTGTAGAAAGGACTTGTGAGTGATGTTTTGCCTGTAGAAAGGGCTTATGTGAATGGACGCCTCCGGAAAGGACTTTCGCCTAAAAAGGGCTTAGTGATTGGTTTGCCTCCGCAGAGGGCTTGTGCCTGTAGAAAGGATTTGTGAGTTTGGTTCTCTGTAGTAGCAATTGATGAGAAGCTAAAGAAAGAGTTCTCTGAGGAAAAAAGTGCTCATTTGGGAGTTTAAATACCCATTCTAAAAGTTTTGCTTTATCTGGAAAAACTGAAAACTTGTTTTGTAAGTTATTTTATTCCGAAAGAGGAGTTTTCACGATGGATTTCTTGATTCTTGTACTTCGTGCGTAGCAATGATTCAACCGTTTGCCTGTTTCTAAGTCGTTTCTGATTTTATCAAGCTGAGAAGGAAATCTGTTTTGAAGGAGTCTCTGATCTCTTTGATATTCATTGTCCATCTTTGAGGCATTTTCGCAGGCCCACATCGTTCTCTGTTTTTCGATGTCCTTATTTCTCCCTCGTTCGGGGAAGCTTTTCCTGCCTTTTCTGTTTTTGGCCAGGAGCTTATTTTCCCGTTTTTGGCGTGATTAGGAGCCTTACTCACCCAAGACGAAGCCCTGAGCCAGTTTGGCCTAGCTGTCACTCTTGGTGTGGCTCTCCCTGCCACTCTATACAATTATGTTTCTCTCGCTCGCTCTGGGCGCTCATGCAAGATTTTTCTCTTTTCTACTCTTTCAATTTTTTCTATTCCCGTCTTATCTGATATTTTCTCATTCTCATTGCTAGATTTCAGTCTTCTAGAGATCAGGGATTTCTTCTGTAGGCTATTTGCTCTCGCGATTTGAAGAAACGACTTAGAATATGGCATTCGATATTATCGTGCGAGTGTGTGTTTTTTCTGCACAAAAGTAAAGAAAAACCACCTTGAAGTTCCCCTACCGAAAAATGCCAAGTTTGAGATATGCGACAGTTCAATGGAGTAGGTTTTTGTCCAACAAGCGGGCTCTTTTCTTCTCATTCTCTTATTCTCTCTCTAGCTTCTCATTTCTCAAGTTTTCCCGTATCTGGATGCTCAGGGTGTTTGTTAATGCAGTTCCCATGCTATTGACCAGGGATGATAAGGTAGATCGTGACCGCGGTGTGATCTACTAGGATGTGGAGTGCGCTAAAAATGTGCATGCTCGTGTTTGGTGATATATTGAAAGATAATGTATGTTGTGCATGTACTAGTGAAGTGGTGTTTGAACATGTTCGATAACTTGATATGTAAAAGTATTGCTTGCAGGCTGCGGATACTTTCCATGCTGTTTTGTTTATCCTGATTCGTAGTTTCCTGCATGTTTAAACAAACATTCATTAATTCACATAATCATCTCAACAGTAACATCCGATTTTTGGAACTTACATACTTTTACCTTTCAAACCTTAAGGACTTTCATAATTTACTCTAAAAATCATATAACTCTCATAACTACCCAAAGTACCCTCAGGTTTTGAAAATTACATAATTTTTCCCTATAGGCCCACAACTCTCGTAATTACCCTAAAAAAGTACCCCCAGGTTTTTAAAAATTACATAATTTTACCCTCTTATTATAACCCTATATCTCTCATAATTACACCAAAGTACCCTCAGGTTTGGAAAATTACATAATTTACCCTTATACCCTATATCTCTCGTAATTACACCAAAGTACCCTCAGGTTTGGAAAATTACATAATTTTACCCTCATAACCCTATATCTCTCGTAATTACACTAAAGTACCCTCAGGTTTTGGAAAATTACACAATTTTACCCTTATAACCCTATATCTCTCGTAATTACACCAAAGTACCCTCAGGTTTGGAAAATTACACAATTTACCCTTATAACCCTATATCTTTCGTAATTACACCAAAGTACCCTCAGGTTTTGGAAAATTACATAATTTACCCTTATAACCCTATGTCTTTCGTAATTACACCAAAGTACCCTCAGGTTTTGGAAAATTACACAATTTACCCTTATAACCCTATATCTCTCGTAATTACACCAAAGTACCCTCAGGTTTCCTACACATATTTATATAAAAGTACCCTCGGGTTCAATACAGAGTAAAGAAATACATGCTGGTGAAAAATAGGCCTATAATGACATAAAAAATGATGACCATCAGGCCCCTGCAAAATTGAAAGGAACTAAGTGAGTATTGAAAAAAGTGATTTCTTTGGCAACAATGAACTTGTCTGTTGGAGAAATGTATGACAAATGATGAGTATAAGTGCATGATTTCTCCGATAAATACACATCTCTTCCTTCCTTCATCCCCACACTTACTCTTTTATCTTCGTAGAAACAAAGTCCTCTCACTACATAAATGTTGACTTTTCTTATACCAAAGCTCGAGATGCCTTGGTACCCTCGGAACTCAAGCTTGCCACTCCCCATACTTCTCTATATGTGGAGTGTAGTGGCATGGACGGCTGACTTGGTAATTCAACTATGCATGGTTTGGCTTTTCTTAGCCCCTCCGGGCTGATATCATTCGTTCAATCTGGTGATTGGTGGAGGAAGATCTGGCTGTCGTCCCTTATCAAATGCAATGGTTTCAGTTCGTGGGCTCAGAGCCCTCCGAGGCATAAATGAAGCTTAAGTTGCACTGGTGGCTAAGGATACGATGTGGCTTCTTTCCGGGGCTAAGATGGGGTGCTAGATAACAAATGTACTGACTTTTGGTGTTCTGGACCACCGTTTATGAAGTTTGAAAAACTGCTCTTTTTTATAAAACAAAAAAGTTTTTATAATAATTAAACCGGCCTGAAGTAACTTCTCAGGTTGCCTACGTTCCCCGTGGTATTTCCTCCATAAACAAAAGTGAGTTGGGGCTCAGGTTTACGTAGTTCTGGATTATACATGCTATTGCTTTAATAATAATATTTCTTGAATGTAGCGTCTGACCATCTACATCTGCGGCTATTACAGCTCTCCTTGTGTTGATTTCTTTAACGATGTACGACCCAGTTCTGAACTTTCTCTCGGATCTCTTATCGGCTTCTCTAACCTTTCTCAAAACTACATTGTTCTCACAAATACCCCGAGTCTTCACTTTTCGATTTTAAAGGCCCCATAATGACGATACACGGCCTTCTACCGTTTCTCATTTAGCGATGCTAACTCACTTTAGCGGGTTGTTGGCCATATTTGGTCCGCCTGGTGCGGGGATTTTTCCTTCTTCGATTAGATCTTGGATGCGGTGTCGGAGGGCTAAACATCTATCTGTGTCATGGCCCACAGATTGGTGGTATAAACAGTTCTCGTTCATCCTCCAAGAAGAAGGGACGGGATTTGGTGGAGGACGAGGGTTGAGTGGGGTAACCAGGCCCGCATTCTGTAGCAATTCAAGACTTTTGGTCAGGGTTGTGGGGAGGTTGCTGAATTTTCTATTTTTATTGGGTTGATATGTATTGGGGGCTTCGGCTTGTATAGGCCACGTTAATTGGGGTTGTTGCTGCTGAAAAGGATTTTGTTGGTACGGATAAGAGCTTAGCTGGTTTACAACGGGGTGGCTGTGCTCTTCTCAGTATATGAGGCCTTCCTTGTTTGGGTGTCCGCCTTTCTGGCCAACTCTTCTTCTACTTGGGATCCCATGCTTAAAAGTGCTCGAAAATGTGGGAACACGTGCTTTCCCATACAAGTCAATACAGCCGGAGTGAAGTTTTTCTGAATTATCTCTAACTGCTCCTCTTCGTCTGGTCGTTTGGACATCTGGGATGCCAATTCTCTCCAACGGGTAACAAAATCACTGAAGCTCTCTTTCTCACCCTGTTTGGCCATCTCTAAGTGTTTACGGGTGACCTCCAACTCTTCATTGGACCCGTATTTAGCCATGAATTCCTTGACGATATCCCCCCAAGTTTTTGTGTGGTGCCTCTCTAAATCAAAAAACCATCTCAGGGCTGCCCCCGTGAGAGTCATATGAAATGCCTGGGCCAACTCAGGTTCTCCACAGCCAGATACTTGCATGGATCGGATATATGATTGCAGATGTGTTTTTGGGGGCGTGGTTCCAGTAAACTTGGTGATAGATGGGAGTTTGAACCCCTGTGGTAGTCTTGCCTCGGGGTAGAGGGAGAAGGCATTCATATCAGTAACCTCGTCTGCTCCTTTCATTAGGGAAACTCCCTTCTGCAGGACCCTCATCTGTTCCTTTAGTTTCTTCATTTCTTCACTCTCTTTAGATACTTCATCGGGCTGTTCCCGAGCTATAGCTGATTCTGCATATACTGTCCGGAGTCGGTTTATATCTGGGTATTCATTGGGAGGGGCTACCAGGGCTGGTGGTAGGACAGGTCGTGCAGGGATTTGTGGCCATTGTGGGTACTGAAGGTCGAGACCTGGTTGGACTTGGGGTTGCGGCCAGATGATGGGTGGTTCTTGTTGCTGATAAGTAGGGCCGGAGTCCGGGGCCCATTGGTTCTGGTTATTGGGGTCAGTTTGAATGGGGCCTGTTGGGATAGGACCTGTTTGCTGTGGGTTGGTGCCTTGGACTGGGGGGAGTACTTGTGATGATTGCCCTTGATTCGGATCTCGATTCGGTGGTAGTCGTTCAAACCCCGGTGGCGCAGTTCGTTCGGCTGATAATTCTTCCATTCGAATTCGGGTGCTCTGTTGCTCTGTAGTGAGGCTTGCAAGATTCTTACTGACGGTTATCAATAGGCGATGCAGTTCTTCTAGGGTAGGCGGAGCCCTCGGTACCTCTGCTAGATTCGGATCAACTGCTCGGATCTCTGAGTCATTCAGATTTGAAGTCGACATAGTCGGAGTGCTCGGTCGAACTAATCTACCGGTGTAATCTCTTCCTGCCCAACCTTCCAGACTGTAGTCGTAGGGCTGTAGATATAGCGGAGATGAAGGAAGACTAAGGTGTGATTCATTTCTGCCAAGAGAAACCACAGAGAAAGAAAAACAACAAAAACCAAGTTTCGGGTGTTCATAAAGACACGTCAACAACAACTTGAGTGAATTCCCGGTGGGAGTTTAGGGTAGGCAGCAAAGTGCTCCTTGGGTTACCCTACTTATCCCGAATTTTAAAAACTCATCTTTTGATTTTATGAAAATTGGGAATATCTCTCCTCTTGAGTTGCTTTTCATGGGAGATGTACCGGGGAAAGTCACAATGAGCTGATCTCGTTGTAAATTTCTACGACGGAGGTTGGTCAGCCTCCGGCCGTACTCGCCAATATCTGGGGGAGATATACATGACAAGGCCCTATGTGGTACGAACTCCTCACGGTTGATAAAAATATAAGAGTGTTCTATCTCGACTCTTCCTATATGCAACGCAGGTGTAATGTGGGGCTTCAGGCTCCCTCCTTATTTGGCAAGACCTCGCGATATACCCCAGGGGCGGGTACGTGCAAGAATCTTTTGATATACTTCCGGGTACGTGAGTGTTCTCGTCACTCGATATACCTTGGGGGCGTACTTGGCCAAGGAGAGTGGAAGTAAATGCTTTCGGTTTATGTTGGCCCAAGCAAGCCAACTCCCTACTCACTTATAATACTTCCGGAGGTTTGGGGTAAAAATCACACTCGTAAGAACCATGCATGAATAGTGATGTGCGTGAAAACAAGAGTTTTTGAAAGATTTAATTACAAATATCTTATCTTCGAGGTATTTTGAAAATGCCATTTTTATTTTAAAAAGATATTTCTTTACAATTAATATAACAGAAAGGGGAAATCCTAAACATATGTCTATGTCAATGAATGGACTCTACTGCGCCTCTAGGTCAAGTCAACAATAAAATCCAAGCGCCACGTTAGGGGAAAGTAGGGAAAGCAGTAAAAGCATGCATATCAACATATTTATAAACAAAAAGTCCACATATAAGAGCCTAGTTCTCTCGGTCCCCAGCAGAGTCGCCACTGTGAGAATCCGCAAATGCGACCCCCGGGTCTCAATCCCTGTTTGGGAGTCTGAAACATCGAAAAGATTCCGTTGTTCCATTTGCTTCTATGTGTTGATAATTCATATCGGAGTCCCTCTATCCTATTTCTAGATGCAAGAGGGTTCGTTCAGAGTCGCCAGTACGTTTTACGAGAAAACGGACAAAATGATTGTGTAAGAGGGAAGGCTACAGATAAGCCTTTCTTTACACGTTTGTCTACGAAACCAGGATTCTATAGGGTTCGGGAACTATATTACGGTTTGGGAAGGTGTTAAGCACCCATTCCGCCCTTTCGGTCTCTAGTGGTCTTATATGTTTATTCTATGTTGGAAAACTTGGATGCTTTTACTGATATTCTACTGCTTTCTGGAAATAACTAATGAAAACCTGATTTTCGAGCGCGTTAGGAATCTACCACAACTATGTCGCCACTTCGCTTACTAGGACGGGGATCGACCTGCCCGGTCAGGTCGCGGGGTGCGGGGCAGCGCCCCGTTAGAAATATCGAGTTTTAAACAAGTCTACAATAAAACTAATATACAAATATCTTATTTAATTACTAGAAGAGACTTTAGTTACCTTCCCGACGATATATATAAGAATAAGAGAGAGAAAATATAATACGGCAGAGAAGACCTCCGGCGAATATTAGCTTTTCCTCTTACAAATATTTCCAGCGGTCTGACTCTAGAAGGTGGCACACCGGGTGCCAAGGTTAGATCCGAGACTCTTGCGGAAATAAATGTTATCGCAGATGCTTCCGGAGAAGGCTTAAAGATTAGAAAATATCAGAGAGAATAAGGAATTTTAGTATAGAAATTGTGGTGAGAAGTTGCCGTCTAGAACCCATGGGGGTGTTGGCCTATTTATAGTGCTCGGGAGAGATTGTCGCGCGACATTCCCCCAGAAAGGACAAGTGTCGCGCGACATATCTCTTTGTCGCGCGACAAACGGCTGAAGTGATGGATTCTGACACTGTGATGTGTCAGAAAGTGGTTGGTCGGGTGCAGAGGGGTTTGTCGCGCGACAAGACATGATTGTCGCGCGACATATCAGGGATTGTCGCGCGACAATGTGATATGTCGTGCGACAATCTCTCTAAAAAATATGTTTTTTGGCCAACAAACCCACCAAGGGTAGTTTCGGGTGCTCGGGTGGGTCCCGGACCTAAAAACAGTAGTTATCGAAGGTCGTTAGGGTTCTTGCGGGGGTCACGGATCGGGGTGTCTACATTAGCGGATAGGCCTATTAAGGTTCCAAGGGGTATTGTGGAAGATGTACTTGTGCAGGTTGACTAGTTCTTCTTCCAAGTTGATTTCATTATCATTGATACGCAACCTGTTATGAACCCCGCTAATCAAATTCTTGTTATTTTAAGAAGACCATTTCTTGCAACGTCGAATGCTATAATCAATTACAAAAATGGTATTGTTAAATTAACATTTGAAAATATGACCCTTGAGTTAAATGTGTTTTCATTAAATAAGCAAGCAAGTGCCTTTGAAGATGAAAATGAATAAGTTAACATGATAGAGTCATTGGTTGATAAACACGTTGAGTATATTTTTTAATTGAAATCGTTGGGAGATATTCTAACCACTCACAAGGAACCCAATAATTGTATGCAAGTGTGTTCTTTGAGTGAAAAACAGGTTTTATAAAAGGAAGGTGAATTGGAACCATCAAAATCAATCGAAGGAAGAATGGAATTGAAACCATTACCAAGCAACTTGAAGTACGCTTTTTTAGGTACTTCAGAAACTTTTCTAGTGGTGATTTCATCTGAACTTTCAACTGAACAGGAAGAGAAATTGGTAAGTATGTTTGGTAAGTAAAAAAGGCCTTTGGTTGAAGTTTAGCCAATTTTCATGGGATAAGTCCATTAATCTGTACCCATAAGATTTATTTGAAATATGAGGCTAAACCATCAAGACAAATTTAACGTCGTTTAAATCCACACATGCAAGATGTTAGAAACGAGGTGTTGAAATTGCTTGATGCAAAAATCATTTATCTGATTTCGGATAGCAAATGGGTAAGCCCTACCCAAGTTGTACTGAAAAAGTTCGGGCTCATAGTAGTTAAGAATGAATTGATTCTATAAATAGTCACTTCCGGGGGGTGTATGTGCATCGATTACAGTAAGTTAAATGCAGTGACACGTAAAGATCATTTTCCACTACCTTTTTTAGATCAAATGCTAGAAAAAGTGGCGAGGCATGAATTTTATTGTTTCTTGGATGGATTTTCTGGGTATAATCCAATTGAAACCGATTTGGACGATCAGGAAAAAACGACATTCACATGTCCATTTGGCACATTTGCATACCGCATAATGCCATTTAGGTTATGTAACGCACTTACAACTTTTCAAAGATGCATGTTAAGCATTTTTAGCAATTCTGTTGAAAGAATACTAGAAGTGTTTATGGATGATTTCACCGTTTACGGTGAGTCATTCGATAACTGTTTGTCAAATCTTTAGCAGGTTTTAACACGTGTAGAAAAGAGGCTTGTTCTCATCTGGGAGAAATGTCACTTTATAGTGACCAAAGGCATTGTTTTGGGCCATGTGATATCCAAGAAAGGAATTGAAGTTCATAAAGCAAAGGTGGATCTTATAGCCAAATTGCCAACTCCGAATATAATCAAAGATGTTCATTCGTTTTTGGGCCACGCTGGATTTTACCGAAGATTTATACAAAATTTTAGCTTAATTGCTAAATCAATGTGTAATCTTTTCCTTAAAGATGCCCCATTCGAATGGACCGATCAATGTGAGGAGGCTTTCAATAAGTTTAAACAATTGCTTACCACTGCTCCGATTATGAATAGTTCGGATTGGAATCTTACATTGGAGCTTATGTGTGATGCAAGTGACTATGCAATTGGTGCGGTACTCGAACAAAGAAAAGACAAAAGTCATGTAATTTATTATGCTAACTGAACACGTAATGAGGCTCAAATGAATTACACCACCACCGAGAAGGAGCTTCTTGCAATTGTGTTCGCCCTTGATAAATTCTGATTTTATCTCATCGGCTCACCAATTCTAATCTTCACGGACCATACGGCTCTCAAATACATGTTCACAAAGAAAGACGCAAAGAAACAGCTCTTACGTTGGATTCTTTTGCTTCAAGAATTCAACATCACGATCAAGGACAAAAAATGAGTCAAAAATGTGGTAGCCGATCACTTGTCAAGGCTCATGTTCAATGATCCCATCGACGAAAGCCCAATCAAAGATTCATTTCCTGATGAACACTTGTTTTCGGTATCATCCTCTCCATAGTATGTCGACATTGTCGTAGTTGACAATGTAATAATTCCAGAAGAAAAAAATGGGGCCTAGACATCGAAAATAATCAAACTTAAACAAAAATTTGAAATGAAAAATTACATTTCCTTATCTCCCCCCCCCCCCTAAACTTGAAGTGAGCATTGTTCCTAATGCTTTGAATAATTGATCTTTGAGAGCCATTTTCCAATCTCAGGACCTCAGTTGATTTTTATTTTTTTTCGAATGGCTTCTTATACTACAAAAAATACTTAAACATAAATATATATATATATATTATTTAGACAGGACAACCTATATTTTTACACATAGGTTGGTTCTTTTAGAGGGATGGACTCCTCCAAAGTTGGAATTTCTAAAAATTGCTTTAATCATTGGCAATTGACTTTAAATACAAAGTCATTTTTGGAATCTTCCACCATCACAGCCCATATGGATAAACATGTTTAACAATAAATGGGCCGGTCCATCTTGATTTTAATTTTCCCGGGAAGAGATGTAAACGAGAATCGTAAATAAGGACTTTTTGACCAATTTAAAAATCCTTTCTCAATATATTTTTATAATGAAATTGTTTTGCTCGGTCCTTGCTTATTTTTGGATTTTCATATGCATCTCTTCTTAACTCCTCAATTTCTTCGATTTGGAGTTTTTGATTTTCATTCGCTTCTTTGAAATCGATATTCAATTTCTTAATTGTCGAAAAAGATTTATGTTCTAATTCCACGGGCAAGTGGTGTGATTTTCCAAATACCAATCGAAAGGGAGACATATTAAGATTGGTTTTAAAAGTCGTCCGGTATGCCCAAAACAAATCATTCAAGCGTAAAGACCAATCTTTGCGATTTGGATTCACCGTTTTTTCCAAAATTTGTTTGATCTCCCTATTTGCGAGTTTTGATTGCCCGTTTGTTTGGGGATAGCATGAATGCTTCAAAAGATTGATTACAAAATTGTGTACCACCATCACTTATTATTGCTTTTGGAATACCAAATCTTGCAAGAATATTTTCTTTCAAAAATTGAATTACCACATTGTGGTCATTTTTCTTGCAAGCTTTGGCTTTCACCAATTTAGAAACATAATCTATGGCAACTAAAATGTAAAGATACCAAACGAGGGTGGAAAGGTCCCATGAAATCAATGTCCCAACAATCGAAGATTTCAAGAATCAAAATTGGATTGAGTAGCATCATGCTTCGTTGTGTAATCCCTTCGAGCATTTGTTATCTCGGACATGCTTTGCAATAATGATGCGTATCTTTGAACAAGGTTGGCCAATAAAGGCCGCATTGAAGAATCTTTACTACAGTTTTCTTTGAAGAGAAATGACCCCCACAAGCTTAGGTGTGGCAAAAGGCAATCATGTTTTTAATTTCTTCACCCGAAATGCAACGTCAGATGATTTGATCCGCAAAATATTTGAAGAGATATGGCTCATCCCAATAAAATTGCTTTGCATCATTAATGAATCTTCTCGTATCTTGTGAACACTATTCATTTGGCATCTCTCCAGTGACAATAAAATTGACAATATCGGCATACCATGGAGAGGATGATACCAAAAACAAGTGTTCGTCACGAAATGAATCTTTGATTGGGTTTTTGTAGATAGGATCATTAAACATGAGCCTTGACAAGTGATCGGCTACTACATTTTTTACTTATTTTTTGTCCTTGATCATGATGTTGAATTCTTGAAGCAATAGAATCCAACGGAAGAGCTGTGGCTTTGCGTCTTTCTTTATAAACAAGTATTTGATAATTGCATGGTCCGTGAAGATCATAATTGGTGAGCCGATAAGATAAGATCAAAATTTATTAAGGGCTAACACAATTGCAAGAAGCTTCTTCTCAATGGTGGTGTAATTCATTTGAGCCTTATTAAGTGTTCGACTAGCATAATAAATTACACTTGACTTTTTGTCTTTTCTTTGTCCAAGTACCACACCAATTGCATAGTCACTTGCATCACATATAAGCTCGAATGAAAGATTCCAATCTGGACTTTGCATAATTGGGGTAGTGGTGAGCAATTGTTTAAACTTATTAAAAGCCTCCTCACATTGATCGGTCCATTCGAATGGGGCATTTTTATAGAGAAGATTACACATTGGTTTAGCAATTAAGTTAAAATTTTGTATAAATCTTCGGTAAAATCCAGCGTGGTCCAAAAATGAATAAACATCTTTGATTGTTTTCGGAGTTTGCAATTTGGCTATAAGATCCACCTTTACTTTATCAACTTCAATTCCTTTCTTGGATATCACATGGCCCAAAACAATTCCTTTGTTCACCATAAAGTGACACTTCTCCCAGATGAGAACAAACCTCTTTTCTACACAACGTGTTAAAACTTACTCAAGATTTGACAAATAGTTATCGAATGACTCACCGTAAATGGTGAAGTCATCTATAAACACTTTTACTGTTCTTTCAACAAGATCACTAAAAATGCTTAACATGCATCTTTGAAAAGTTGCAGGCGCGTTACACAACCCAAATGGCATTATGCGGTATGCAAATATGCCAAATGTACATATGAATGTCATTTTTCCTGATCGTCCAAATCGATTTCAATTTGATATAAACCCAGAAAATACATCCAAGAAACAATAAAATTCATGCCCCACCACTCTTTTTAGCATTTGATCTAAAAAAGGTAGTGGAAAATGATCTTTACGTGTCACTGCATTTAGCTTACTGTAATCGATGCACATATGCCACCCAGAAGTGACTCTTTGTGGTATCAATTCATTTTTATCATTTTTAATTACCGTGAGCTCGAATTTTTTCGGTACAACTTAGGTAGGGCTTACCCACTTGCTATCTAAAATCAAATAAATGATTTTTGCATCAAGCAATTTCAACACTTTGTTTCTAACAACATTTTGCACGTGTGGATTCAAACGGAGTTAAATTGTCTTAATGGTTTAGCCTCATCTTTCAAATAAATCTTATGGGTACAAATTAAAGGACGTATCATATGAAGATCGGCTAAACTCCAACCAAAGGCCTTTTTATAGTTACTAAACATACTTACCAATTTCTCTTCCTGTTCAGTTGAAAGTTTAGATGAAATCACCACTGGAAAAGTTTCTGAAGTACCTAAAAAAAGGTACTTCAAGTTGCTTAGTAATGGTTTCAATTTCATTCTTCCTTCGATTGATTTTGATGGTTCTGATTCACCTTCCTTCTATGGAACTTGTTTTTCACTCAAAGAACACACTTGCATAAATTATCGGGTTCCTCGAGAATGGTTAGAATATCTCCCAACGATTCCGATTCAAAAACATACTCAAAGTGTTTATCAACCAATGACTCTATCATGTTAACATGTTCATTTTCATTTTCAAAATCACTTGCTTGCTTACTTAATGAAAACACATTTAGCTTAAGAGTCATATTTCCAAATGTTAATTTAACAATACCATTTTTGCAATTGATTATAGCATTCGACGTTGCAAGAAATGATCTTCCTAAAATAACAGGAATTTGATTAGCGGGGTTCATAACAAGTTGCGTATCAATGACAATGAAATCAATCAGGTAGAAGAAGTTATTAACCTGCACAAGTACATCTTCCATAATACCCCTTGGAACCTTAATAGACTTATCCACTAATTGAATTGTAACTTTGGTAGGCTTTAACTCTCCCAAACCCAATTGTTCATAAACTGAAAATGAAAGAATATTCACACTTGCTCCTAAATCAAGTAAAGCTCGTTTAATTCAACAGTTTCCTATCATACATGAAATTGTTAGACAGCCGGGGTCCTTGTATTTAGGAATTCTGGTATTTTGTAAAATTGAGCTTACTTGTTCAGTCATAAAAGCTTTATTTTTGACATTCAACCTTCTTTTTGTAGTACACATGTCTTTTAAAAAATTTCTTAAGAAGGATTTTGTTTGACCGCATCGAGTAATGGAATGTTAATTTTTACTTGTTTAAAAACTTCCAAAATTTCAACATTTTGATTTGGTTTTAAAGATTGTTGTAACCTTTGAGGAAAAGGAATTTTCACACTCTATTTGATTTTTTCAATGTCCTCATTTCCTCTGACTTCCTCATCATTCTTTTTGACTTCTTCGTCTACCACCTCGGTTTTTTTTAATTGAACTACTTTCTTTGGCTTTTGGGCCTTAAGGTGAATAGTTTTATCAATAATTTTTCCACCTCGAAGAGTGGTGATGGACTTTACGTGTTCCAACATTTCTTGTGAAGAAGTTTCTTTCTCAATCATCATAGTTTACCCATGAGGATTCGCAAGAGGTTGGGCGGAAAACTTGTCCTTCTCTTTGTTTGAAAAATTGGGAGCCATCTTAGACAAAAAACTCCTCATATCCTTCATGGAACGATCATTTCTTTGGAAGTATTGCTCACACCTTTGAACATGTTGATCAAACTTTTAAAAATTTTGATCGGATTATTGAATAAATTATGTAAGCATGTCTTCCACATTTCATTTTGGTGGGGTAACATATGATGATTGAGATATTTAAAAATTCAGATGTTGATTGGTTGAGTGTTTGAATTACCCCAACGAAAATTAGGGTGATTCCTCCATTCACTATTGTAAGTTTTCGAATATAAGGAATTTTGTGTCCTTTTATAATTATTCATTATATTCACTTTAACCGGATAAAGCAAAACTTGCTTGACAGTTGGTATGGTAGGACATTTTTAAGTCGAATGTCCTATCATATCACATATGATACACATAGTTTCTTCTTTCACCAAATTGACCTCTCTTGGTTTTGAAAATTCTAAATCCTCAATTTTTTTGGTCAATTGGGTTACTTATGTTGCCAGATCGTTAATATCCTTTAATTTATGGTAACCACCCCGATTAGGCATATTGTTTCTTTCTGAAAAATTCTAAGTACCCTATGTTTGGTTACTTTCAGCTATATAATCCAAGAAATCAAATGCCACATCGAGTTTTTACTTAGAAATGTGCCGTTACACATCATTTCTACAAATTTTCTCATTTCAGGAGTAACCAAATTTTAATTTTCATACCCATGGTGAGGGCAAGCATTTATAAGCTCTTTGGATCTTTCCCAGCATTCATAGAATGTTTCTTGATTTTTTTGGGTGCAAAATTTGAGATTTGACGCCTTAAAGCGTTTGTTCTATATACGGGAAAAAACTTCTTAAAAAATTAAGTTTGTAAAGCTTGGCACGTTGTAATAGAACGTGGTCTTTGTGCATTCAGGAAATTTTTGCTTTGTCTTTTAATGAGAATGAAGAGTTGGAGTCTTACTACCTCTTCAGTCACATTAGGTCATGAAAAGTGGAGCATACTTCTTCCTTTAGGTGTAAGTATGGATTTTCCGACTTCATTCCAAGAAATCTTGGCAAAAGTGGTATCATTCCTAGCTTGATTGCGAAACAGTTTGCTGCTGGTGGGAGAATGATACATAATGGAGTCGCGCTTCTTGGTGGTTGGAGATAATCTCTCATGGTTGCGAATGGTGGTTTCGGAAAGGGCTGAATTTGTACATTAAAATGATTTTCACTGTTTTCACCATTTCCACCATTTCTACCTCGTGCTTCCTCATGAGGATCCATTGTAACTTATGTTTCTGTTTCAAAAAGATTATAGAAAAACGAATCGGAAAATGGATATCTTTCTACACGTCTTTTGGTATTTCTTAACCAATAAATCATAAACCAAATAAGGTGTACAAGAAAATAAAGTCACAAAGTTAGAACGATACAACCAATTATCTATATATACTAAACCCGTGATTGACTTTCATTGCCCTCCCCGACAACGGCGTCAAAAACTTGACGTCAGTGAAATAGTGCAATCGAATCACCCAAGTGTAGGTGGTTAAGTTGTAGTATAGACTTATGAAAATCTTGAGTGTCAAACCACAGGTAGGGGACTTAAATCTTTATGTATCACAAATTTATATAATACAGACTAATTGACTAAAAGTGGGTTTTGATTTGTTTTGAAAAAATGGGAAAACAAACTTTAAAGTAATGAGATTTCTCTTGTATTTAGGGAAAGCATAGGCTTTGGGGAATCATTTATTGTTATTATAAACCATGGTTTGTGAATCCAATTCGGCTCATTCATTCTCCTTATTGTGCTGTATATTGTACTTTTCATTTAAAGGCCTAGACATTGGCGGTAAAATATTTCGAGAAAATACAACCAATCTTACTCTACTAGGCCACCTTACGAGAGAAGACAAACACCACATTTAAGGAAACAAATAAACAATTAGAGAATCCTCAAATATAGGCACAAAGGATGTTTAAGTGTTGTTGGTGACAAAGGAAAATAAAACTTTACTTTACACTTAACCACAAAATGTGACCATAGTTGAAATAAAATTCTATAATTTTATATAAAAAGCATAGCCATCCATTTATAATGGTGGTTGTTGAATAATATATACTTACTTGAAGTACTTTGTTTGTATATAAATGATTTAACTAGTACTAATCATACATGGCATGAAGAGTCTATATATCATTTATGTACTAAACATGTTCATTAATCACCCAAGAACTCCATATATATGGCATAAGGAGGCAAAAGAGATTAAAATGGAGGTCCCATAATATTTATAGTGTTTTAAGCCATCAAATATTATGGAATATTATTAATAGATGATAAGCATAATTATTTAACAACACTAGGCACAAAGCTTTTAGAGAATTGGAAACTTGACCATGTTTTCCTTTTAAAACAAACTCATCCCCTAGCCTTAGCTAGGTGATTCACCCCTCCATAGATGAATACATGATAATAATGAAAGAAAATCAACAAAACACTTGTATTAATAGATATGAAATGAGTCTATTACAAGTGATTGAGAATATAAGAAGAAGAATATTTTACTCTATTTTTCTCTCTTTACTACAAGAAGATTTCTCACCCTCTAATTCTCTTCATGTCCCTAATGGAATGGGATGGGGATGTATATATAGTTGTTACAAAATACATCCAATGATCTACATTCAATCCCACCAACTACAATCTAAGAGCTCACATTTATTCTCACCTACTGTAAGTGTTGTAAGCCATAACATCACTAAAGACTTATGAAAGCGATGACATTATCGATGTATGATGTCAGCAATGACATTATTGATGCATGATGTAAGCGATGACATCATCAAGTACTAGTCAAAAATACTAATTTTAAAACAACATAAATTAATTCTTATAATTAAAACTACTTAAAATAAAGCTTCGAAATTATTCCAATTGGTTTGAGCCCATGTAGCCTTATCCGCATCAATAACATAATCCTTGCTATTCTTTTTTGAACCTTCGAATGAGCCATTTTAATGACAAAAACGGCTTGTAATAATTTGTTAGCACATTAATTTGCTATGAACCAATAAGTTGTAATTTGAGGTTTAATTAGTATGTTTAGCCATAGAAGAGCACTATAATGCTTACTAAAGTGTATTCTCATATTCAATATAGTGTGCTTATCACCTATCAATTGAACCATCTATCTTGCATTTGACTTTTAGAACCCATTTGTTACCAGTAGCCTTTCGCCTGGGCAGAAAATCTATTAAGTTCCAGACATTGTTCTTCCTCATAGACTCCATCTCATCAATCATTACAACTTTTCATTCAGCCGAAGCAGGGGGCAGCCTCCTAATAATTTCTAAGATTGTCTACATCTTGCAGAGCACACATGAAAGCTGCCCCCCTCAATCTCAAAACGACGAGGTGGAATACTTTCACGATTGCTCCTACGCAAATGTAGACTATGTGAATCAGTCTCTAATGGAGGGACACTCCCACTAGGAGGTCGCACACTCCCATTAGAAAGCGAGTCACTCTCAATATTCTTATTTGGATTTGAAAAGCCTTCATCCAATTCTACTATTTCAAACAACTCAATGTTTCTCTCCACATCCCCTCTCTTGGGGAATTTCTCCTCTAGGAAATCCACATCTCATGACTCAATCTCAGAAATAGATCCATCTTTTTATTCACCAAGTATCACATATCCTTTAGATTCCTTAAAATATTTAATGAATATGCACTTATGCGACCTATGACCTAGTTTTCCATGTTAATGAGAACTAGTGTGAATATAACCCGTCGCGCCCCATGGGCGCAAATGGCTTATGTTAGGCTTCCTACCTGTTCAAAGTTCATAAGGCGTTGATGAAACAGATTTAGAAGGCATACGGCTGAGAATGTAGGCTGCAGCTAAGATAGATCCCTTCATAAAGATATTAGGAGGATAGCTTGCTCCATCATCGATCTAACCATACCCAAAAGAGTTTTATTCCATCTCTCCGCTACACCATTTTTCTGCAGAGTATATGGAATAGTTAACTACCTCTGGATTCATTTTTTATCACAGAGCTGCTTAAATAGCTCAGATAAGTACTCATGTCCACGATCAGTACAGAGAACCTTAATGGTGCTCCCACTTTGATTCTCAACCAAACTCATAAAACATTTAAAGCAATACATTACTTCAGACTTATGGGAGATCAAATATACATAGCCGTAATGTGAATAATCATCTATATATGTGATAAAATAGTTAGCACCATGCCTTGCCCTCACATTAAGTGGGCCACAAATGTCTGAAGGACTAATTGCAAAGGAAAATATGCTCTAGTGGCTTTTCCAAATGGTTTCCTAGTTGATTTTCCTATTAAGCAATGTTCACAATTAGGCAAACTTACTTTAGTGAGATGACCTAATAAACCTTCTCTAGTTAATCGATTCATTATGTCTTGACCAACATGACTATGTCTAGCATGCCAAATAGTAGAATTTTCAAAAGAAGTCAAAAAAAATAAAATTATTATTACTGGAATAAAAGATATCCAAAATAAATAATCCATCCGAAATAAAACCACTACCATAAAATATTGTTCCATAAAAAATGCTAACATTATTGTACTCGAAAACTACTCGAAATCCTAGCCTAAGCAAAGCAGAAATTGATAGAAGGTTTCGTCGAATATCAGAAGCAAACAACACGTCATGGATCAATAGGTCACGTCCATCGCGCATGCTCAGCTTATAGGTACCAATACCTAAAACCTGCACAGCTTCTCCATTGCCAACATAAAGTACTCTGCTTCCTATTGGTATCTGACGGTACTCCACATATCCAACTTGATCCCTTATGATATGTTCAGCTGCTCCTGAATCCACAATCCAATCATAGGAAAGATGAGCTACCATAACATGGCTTGTTATATAAACAAAAGGAGAATTACAATTTAAAAGTACCTTCTTGGGCTCAGTGCAATCATGAGCGAAGTGACATTCTTTACCATAGTTGAAGCACGCTTTGTTGGCATTGCCATTCTTGCCACCACACTTGCTCCATTTGCTTTAGGCAGAGTTTGCCTTCTAAGGCGCAGGCTCATCATTGTTCTTCTTCCCATTATTCTGGTTCTTGCGCTTAAACCCAGCTGCATTAAGTGAAACCAGCATGAACCATATAAGAGGAGCTATTTGCTTTAGCAGCTTCTAAGCGATCAGCTTTTAACTCCAAATGTTACGCTAGATCATCAAAAATTTTAATGTTCTCATTGTGCGTCATATTGACTCTCATATGCTCCCACGAATTAGGCAAGGAACGAATCCCAACTTGAACCTATTACTCATCACTCAAGTTGTTCCTAACTTCCTTGAGCTCACGAATCATAGTTGACATCTGTATAAGATGCTGCTTCATCGAAGTGTTTGAATGCATCTTATACGAGTCAAACTTAAACGTGCGCAATCGAGTGGGTGAAATAGAACCAAACTTAGCTTTCAGGGCATCCCACATTTCTTGGACAGTCTTACAGTCCTCAAATATGTTGATCAAGTCATTGTGCATGCTGCTAAGCATAACAAAGCGTGCACAACGATCCTTCTTGACCTTTTCTTTGTAGGCCTCCTAATCGCACTAATGTTGGGCACCATTGCCATCCTCCGATGGTGGAGTCAAGGAGTGGGTTAAGGTTTCCAAAACCTCTTACTCATCAAGGAGATATTGAATCTTACGGTTCCAAATATCATAATTGTCACAATCCAATTTCTCACTTTTGTTCAACTCAGCAACTATACTCTTAGAAGCTATCTAAATGCGCAAAAGAAAAAGATATTTAATAAGGACATTATTATTAGCACAACACATCAAAATTATGCAGTAGAAGTCTTAAATTAAATTTAATAGTTTGTAGGTCGGAAAATACCCTAGAGGGGGGGTGAATAGGGTTTTTAAAAACTTAATGCGGAATTAAAAATCTTTTCGAAAATATTTAAGTAAAATAATTTACTAAACAAATTTATCAAGGAATGTAAGCAAATAAACAATCAAGTATAAGAGCAAATAAATAAGTAATCTCAAACAATTTAAACAATCAATAATAAAAAGATTGAGTAAGAAAGATTGAACCAATTTGAAGTCGAAGATTTTTTGTCCACACAGTTCGGCTTGTTCCCCCTACTCCGCGCTCGGTTAGTTCCCCGAGAATTTTCACTAAAATCAATCTCCTTCCGAGTGAAGATCAAACCTCTACAAGTGTTGTCTCACACACTCTACAAGTATTGCTACACCACAATACTCTCACAAGATACCCTCTTGCTAACCTTGTGAAATTTACCTTTTACAATTTCTAAACAAGAATTTACCTTCTTGTTTTTCCTATGAGATTTACCTCTCACAATTGAATACTAAATTGTTTGGTGATTCACACCAATCTACAATAACTCTCAAGTGTTTAAAAGAATACAATTGAAGCTCACACTAGAGTTATCAAGATTGATCAAAGTATATAGCTCAAAAATGAAGAATATGATCAATAAAATGAATTGAATACTTGAATAACTTTGTGTATATGTAAAATAAGTTTGTAGAATGATTCAAGTGTGTTAAAACATGTCTAAGACATCATATTTATAGCTTACAAAATCATATGGCCGTTGGGGATGATTAAGAAAGGTTTTGGCTCCAAGGTATACATTTTCAAACTTTCCAACAACTAGTTTTGACAAAAAAAAAATTCAAAATTGTTTTGTTAATTTCTCTCAATTAGACCGTTGGATCATGCTCAAATTTTAGTCAAAATTTCCAGGAGATGTTGCCTAACTACTGTAAAAAGTTCAAAATGATCGGAATTTGGGAAGGCCTCCATATTACCGTTAGATCAAAACTGGGCAAAAATTGAGCGAATTTTAAATGTAAAATAAAAATATTTTTGCAATTTAACAATTTAGTTCCAAATAAAATTCTAATATTTTTGAACCTCAAAGATATGTTTCTAAGATACCTATTTTTATTATAACTTCAAATATGATCATTTAAAATTAATATGAATTTATTTCAAAACCGGTTTTTATAAGAATGATGTTTTGAAATGATTTTGATTCAAACTTGGTTTTGATCAATCTAACAATGATGCAAGTTTATGTTTGAGCTATATAATCAATCAATTAAGAAACTTTACATTAATCCTAAGCAAACACTCAATTACCGAATAGGTGAGTCTTCGAATGCTTCGATTTGTTTCTTCAAATTGATTCTTCACTTGAAGCTTTTCCCTTGAAGCTTTAGCATATGATCATTGATCTTTTGTGCTTCATGAAATGCATTGCAAGCTTGTGAGTGATGAGAATGATTTTCTTTGACTTGTCCAACGCTTGTAGAGGAATGATCTTGATTCGGATATATCGGTTTTAGTCCACGAATGATGATCATTGGAATGTGGCTATAATAACTTCAACACACATGTTAAATTACACATGATTGATTTATTGTTATTATCAAAATAAGATTAAGACCTACAAGGTCAACATAGTTCACACATGAAATGAAATCGAAAGATCGCTTCGCTCAAAATCATCTCCTACATCATGTAACATTATTAAATTAAAATTTAAACTATGGGCAAAAGTGTATAGGAGCTCTAAGCTACCACTATACCCCCACTATATATAGAGCAGGTAAAACATGCAACACAATGATATATAACAGTGAATTATATAAAAAAAATTTACAAGGTACCATAATAACCCAAAAAACACACACTTGGCAGTGCAAAAAACTATTTTTTTTCCTTCAGAAAATAGAAACTTTTTGTTCTTTTAAGCAAAAAATTGTTTTTTTTCAAAAACAGAAATATGTTTTATTTTTATTTTTATTTAGTCGAGAAACAACTTTGACGGGGGGGGGGGGGGGGGGGGGGGGGAATTGATCACCCATGATGGGGGTTGACTTACACACCGATTACCCATGTGCATGGTAATCTTCTTCCTTTTTTTTTTCTTGATTGAAAAACGTGCCCCCCCCCCAAAAAATATATATATATATATAAGGCTTTCTCCCTTTCAGGTGACGACGTCAGTATAAATAAAAAAAATACACACACACACATATATATATATATATATGTAGATATGTATTCATGTAATGAATAATATATACATATATATGTGTAGCTTGAAAGTAAAGCACAAATACCATATTATATATATATATATATATATATACGATCTAGTATGAAGACCAACCTTCAGGTCCTCTAATACCAATGTTGGAAAAATAATACAAGTATCTCATACATGTATACGAAATGGATTGATTTGGATCTAATGCGATTGGCCTTACGATATTCACATTGTGTAACGATACGCGAACAACTACCACTGTGCCCACAGTTTCAAATACTCCTAACTAGAAACCCTAGAATGTGCTTGGAAAAAATAGACGGCAATCGATCTTTTGTGTAACCACATCTTTAGGTCTCAAGACGTAAATATATATATATATATACATATTAGGGTTAAAGGAGCCTAAAACCCTAAAGCCCACTATAGGTGTCCTTGTTGGGCTATCCCAACAGGCCCAAAACCCAACATGAATGACACGTTTGGAAGATGTATTTAGGGAAAATACAAATGTGTTTAAAGGTTTTTTTTTATATGTTTTTTAATCATTGATCAAGCTGTGCTGTTGGGATTATGTTATTTTTTTCAAGTGGAACTTGCGGTTGGGATTATGTTAATTTTTTCGAATGGAAATTGACTATATTTTTGTTAGTAAATGTGATCCATTATTCTTAATTATGAATTTGTTTCTTCTCCACCACACATAATTTTTTTTCCATGAAAAAAGTTGAAAAATAAGAGAATCTCTCTTCGCATCCCTCAACTTATTTTCCAACTTCTTATACACAAATCAATTGTTTTTCAAATTATTTTCCATATAGTTATCAAAGGAGCCTTAAATAATGATTTATAAAAAGTCAAAGGAAGGCCAAATAAGTAATTTGCTATTTGTGGGAGGGGACCGTGACGGGATTCGAACATACATGCACTATATCAATATTTATACCTTTAATCACTAAAACATAAGTCCGGATAAAAATCACTTAAATAATGATTCTAATTTTTTTTATTTTATTTTATTTAAATGTTCAGTTTTAGACTAGTGAGTAGTTATTGAGTTTAGAATTTTAACTTTTGTACTTAACTTTTAAACTAGAATTTGTATTTTAACAAATAATTTTTTAATTGAATACTCACAAAGGGGCTTATTGCTGAAAATATTTCTACCTCTATAGTCTCTCTATTAGTATTTGTTAATGGACTTCCTTTTTTCCCCTTACGTACACGCAATATTATGCTGGCGGGGGAAAAGCTGCTAATCGGCTAAGTGGGGTTACATCACAACATAATCTTTTTTACAAACTTCCACAATTAAATCATTCCAAAAATCCCTATACGGAATTAGAATGTGTGACTTCTCACTAGTTGAGAGGCATGGTGGCCAACTTGGCTAACCCAAATAGATTTTTTATTTGATTTTTTAAACGAAGTACTAAGTATACATCATGGGACTCGCCTCTTTTTCAATGTTCCTTTCTTGTATCGATCAGATTACATATTCTCTATAAACATAGAGGGACGGGTTTTTGAATAGATTTACTATTTACATTGATTCGAGGTGTTTATCATTTTCCAAATAGAAAAAGCGTGCATTAAAACTAAGTTGACCAATGTTGACTAAAAACTTACCCTATGGCATAAGCAATTTTTAGAAATGAGTGTTTTTTTACACAATATGTTAAGTATATGATTTAAAGAATCTCATGATTTATGAATCTATTATTATTATTATTATTATTATTATTATTATTATTATTATTATTATTATTATTATTATTATTATTATTATTATTTATTTTTGAAAAAATGATAAGATTCTTAAATCTTGTGGGATTATAAATCAGAAGCATGTTGTGCGTTATTGGTACACATACAACAATTAGTGTTATATTTACATTACATTATTATAAGAAAACAAGATTATCATATATGAAATCGTTATTATAACGTTATTCAGCATGATTTTTTTCTAAAAAATGAGTATCTGACTGTACATTGTTGTAAAACTTGATCATCAATATTTTGTGTTTGATCATCTGCGAATGAATTGTAATATTACCATGGATTGATATATAACAAGGGACAAATTGATTGTAACAATCCAATAAACTTATCTAACAATGTGATAAACTATTAAGAGATATCATACATTGATTATGTATTAAAAGATAAATTCTTAGTTTTAAATGAAAAAAAGTAGTAAATTTTATTGCGCAATTTCAATATTAGAGAATATCACTAAAAGAAATTTACGATAATGCCTTCGTAATAAACACATTATTTTATAATTTAATATTCTGCCAGAGGCCAACAATATAACCTTCCCATTTTGAAAAAAATATTAATATATATATATAACTAATCAAGCCAATTTATTTGAAGAAATTTTAATCTCCACAAGAAATTTCCAAGAGCCTCTCAGTTTGGAACAATAGGGTTAGTCTTACATCAGGACAAAAAGGTAGCTCTTGCAATTAATAACATTTACTACACAATAAGTTCCAACTTCTAACTAATATCATTGATGCTCAATTTAAGTTCCCCCGTTTTCAAATAAGAGTCTTACCTCTTCTTCTTCTTTTTTCTTTAACATGGTGCAAAATAAGAAAACTATATTTTTTGGCCATACTTAATATTTCAATAGTCAAAAAAATTGAAAAAGTTTATACATATCAATTACCTCTAGAATCCAATAACATAGTAATCATGTTAGACACGCTGCAAATAATAGTGACTAATTCCTTCATGCTTTCCATTGTATATGACTGTTTATTTCAATTTTTTAGGTTATTTGTCTTTTTTCAGATTGAAACAAATTTATTAGAATTTTATGTTCATCTTGGATTGGGATGGCATATTATTTATTTACTTTTTTTTTACTAGAACATATGAAACCCTCATAAACTTGCCCCGTTCCCGAATAGTTAAAACGTCACAAATCATGTCATAATTTTAAGAGTTTTCATTCTCCAACAGCAACTTTTGATGGCGAAAAACTACACTTTATATGGGAGAGGTCACATGTTTAATTCCTCCCGCCCACACCATCTCTCAATTGAACCTGTGATTGAAAACTAAACTTCCCTTTTAAGGGAAAAAAGTTAACTCATCATAGGCTAGCCTAGTGGCAACAACTCCCCTTTATAGGGGAGATGTCTTAGGTTCAAGTCCCCCTATCCACTCCGTCCCCCATTGAATTGGGGAATAAATTAAACACTCCCTTAAGGGGGAATATTTAACTCGTCAGGGGCTAGCCTATTGGAAAATCCCCCTGCCGACTGTAACGACCCGATCCCACCGCAGTACGATATTGTTCGCTTTGTGCAGTGTCCATCACATACCCTCATGGCTTTGTTTCTGATTGCTCTGGCTGCCTACATTTCCTTCCCCCCAAGGGAATCGACGTCCGTGATATTGTCCGCTTTAGGCAGTGTCCATCACATACCCTCACAGCTTTGTTTCTGGGAGCTCACGACCAGCTTCCCAGGGGGGCACCCATCATGGGATTGCTCAAGCCGCCTACTCGCTTAACTTCGGAGTTATGATGGGATTCGAAGCCAGTGAGCCCCCAAAAGGCCTCGTACTTGATTATGAACCAAATTCTACTTATATGGGTCTCAAGGAATCCGTCACTTTCTGTGAACACCTCATTTTGCAACACCAGCAAGAATTCTGATTTTTCAAATAAATGAACACGCATGCATGCATGAGCATTTTTGGATGCACAAAAACTATGTACATGTGATACAGGTCAAAGAAGAAAGCCGAAAGGACCCCGGATGAGGAGTTACAGAATTATCGAAATTTGTCAGAATCGAAAACCGTCAAAACTCCTGGAAACTTGTGAAAGGAGAGTTATGCATTTTGGATCATCCTCAAACATTGAGAGTTGTTAGACATTACCGTGACGAGTAGCATACTCGAAAATCAGCTCAATTCGACAGTCGGATCTCCAAAAATTCAGAAAATCATGAGTTAGATTCGGGTGATCAAATGGAGGTCTTCTCGAAGTTAAAATGGTTTGAAGTTTGGTAAGTAGATAGGCCTTATTGTGAGGAAGAACATGTTCAAAATTCAGCTTTGTCGGACATGCGATCATCAAGAAACAATTTGTCTATCGTGCATTTCTAGTCGAAACGTCCTTCGTATCAAATTAAAATAAATATTGGCCTCTCCGAATTCTGATCAACCTCAAATTTGGACACAATCTAGAAAACATTTGGAGGGAAACCATATCCAAAACTTAGAATAATCCAACGGCTAGAAGTTCAATTATTGAGGTTGTTTTACGGAAGTAAGTTTCCTACGCGGGAACAAACTATTTGTACCAATTCGAGGAGACCGAGTCCTTACCGAATTCCGATCGTCGTAAAATTTTTACAGAGTCTAGAAGACTTATATTGGCAATGCATATCCAAAATTCAGAATGATCCAATGGTTAGAACCTGACTTGTCGTGCAAACAAGGGACCTTGTCTACAACAAGTACTTTTCCTACGCGGATACAAACTCTTTGTACCAATCAGAACGAAATAGAACCGTACCGAAATCTGATCGACCTGAACTTTTTACACAATGTAGAAGAGTTCTATTCTCAACACATATCCAAAAATCAGGATAATCCAACGGTGGGAAGGTTTTGCGATAATTTCCAAGTGTCGCAATATCTTTTCTTGCCCTCCAAGTATTTTGACAACTATAAATAGACCCCCCTCTATTCATTATTTTCATCAACAATCAAGGGGATTTTGTGGTACACACCAAGAGATCCTTATTCTCTCCCTCCAAGGAGGCTCAGGTATAATTTTCTCTCTCTTCTTTTGTTTATTCATCAGTTTTATAATTTATATTCTTGTGTGCATAATTTCTATCACTTGATAGCTTTTCAAAACCCCTTTTCAAATTGTTTTTCAAAATCAAAGGCATATAATAAACCCTAATCCAATTCCAAAATAGTATTATTACTTTCTTACTTTTTCAAAAGCCCGGATTAGCGGTATTGTTATACGAAGGAATCGATAATCGCTATATGTTCAATCTAACTCATAGATTGCGGCCTATATGTGATGAATACTCGATGATGAGAGCACTAGTGCTATCTATACCGGTTTAATCAATAGACTATGGTACACGATTGGTTAACTCGCCTCATATCATATCGAGTATAAGATTTCACATTGAATCAGTTTTCGAAAAGCCCAATACTTTACAAAATCACTTGTTTCACTGTATTTATTATTCTCAAAATTCTCTTTTTTCAAATCACACACATACTTATTTTTAAATCATTGGCGAACTAGGAAACACGTCGTTTTCATCCCAACCCCAAAATTCCGATTTCTAAGGCAAGCACGAAAAGTTGTAAAGTAATAGCAATAGCATGCAAGAATTTAATTATAACACATGCATATCCTTCTCAAGAGACCGAAAGGGCGAATTGAGTGCCTAACACCTTCCCGATTCGTAACTTAATCCCCGAACCCTCGAATCAACTGGTTTCGTATACATTGTGTATAAGAGGATATTTAGTCCATAAATACGTCTTTTTTACACAAACCTTTTTTGTTTGTTTAGTAAAATAAACTGGCGACTCTTATTCTTTTTAAAACTGATTTTCAAAGCAACAAACGGAATCGCCGCCCACGAGGACCCCCGGGCGTCGAGGACGCGGGTTCTCACAGTGGCGACTCTGCTGGGGATATTTTAAGAGGATTAGACTCTAAACAGGAGTAGAATATGCGTGGATAATTATTTATGTTTGTATGCTCTTTTTTTCGGCCTTAGTTTTAGGATAACATAGATGCGATTTAGGTGGATACCTTGATTCCCTTTTTGTTTGTAATAATTGTTTGAGGAAAATCTTTTCATAAATAAAAATTAAAAGTGCTCGAACAAACCCTAAAGCGCTTATCATAATGAACCTCCATAATTGTTATTTTGCACGCACTCACTATCATCATGCATTATCGCGAGTGTGAATTTACCCTATCAACCTAGGGACCAAAGTCGTGACTAGGCCGTGGACTTGCGGGTCTACACTAGCCAAAAGCGCATGAGACCACTCTCCTTGGTCAAGTACCAAACTGAGGTATATCGAGTGACGAGAACACTCACGTATCCAGAATGTATATCAAAAGGTCCTTGCACGTACTCACCCTTGGGGTATATAGCAAGACCTAGCCAAATAGGAGGGAGCCTTAAACCTTACCCTTCTCAACCACGCTTGCATATAGGACGCGTTAGCCTAGTACACACGAATTTCTGCATGTTTTCTTGACCGTCGGTCGTGAGATTAGTGAACAAAAGGTCTTGTTATACATACCAACTCTTGGTTTGGCAAGTACGGCCGGAGGCTGTCCATCCCCGTTCGTAGAAATCCCTCACTAAAACCAGTTAGTGAGAATTCCCCTATCACTATTTCCATGAAAAGCAACTCTAAGAGGAGAGAACTTCCCGATTTTTAAAAAATATTTTTCAAAATATTTTCTAAAAAACCGAGTCATTTTCCAAAATTAATTTTTCAAAAAATTAATTTTTAAAATCAGAAGGTTATAAGGGCACCCCGGGAATTCATATTCCTACCCTAAACCTATCCATAGGGCTCTTAAGTTGTTGTCGTCGGTCTATTTTCGCTAATCACCAAAAGGTGATTTTCGATTTTATTTTTCTGTCGAGTCACAATTTTTCGAGAAATATGCAACTCATGGCAAAATATTAATTTTTCGGTCAAATCTCCGACTTTTTTCTCCCCATTCTTCACCACACTCCGATTATCTACTGCTGGAAAACTAGACGACTCAAGAGATCAGATTCACTACCGATCATGCCTCCTCATTGTAACACCGAGCTACTACTTCATCAAACCAGGGTCGACAACACTGAGGGTAATCATGGTAAAGCTTCTCATGCAACGGATCCGTCGCCGGGTCCCGTTCTCCCATAAGCTGATGGTGGTACTTTAACCGTTGAACATCTATATCATCTAATCCATGATCTAACCCAGTTTGTAGCCATCAAGAAGGATCACCAAGTGGCCACCCAAGCCCAGCTTGAGCCCTAATCACTGTCAGAACACCTGCTGAATCAAACCAACCCAATCCAAATCCATACCCAACCGAAGGCAACCAAACTCGAGACCTGGTATCTCCACCTAACATTCTCTAATACATTATCCCAGTTCTTGCCAACATCAACCACCCACTTCCTGTGACCCTTGCTAACATCGTTGTACCACCGGTGCAAGATCCCGAAACAACCTGGTTGAACTCTAACCAGCCCTTTCAAAATCATAATCCTCAAGCCATCATCGTTTACATACACTGAGGGTGCCGAGGGTACATCTACTGAGGGTATCGACAAGAAGACCCGAACAGCCTCACCATCATCGTTCGCATACACTAAGGGTGCCGAGGGTACATCTACTGAGGGTATCGACAAGAAGACCCGAACAGTCTCGCCATCATCGTTCGCATACACTGAGGGTGCAAAGGGTACATGCACTGAGGGTATCGACAAAAAGACCCAAACAACTCCCCTAAGACTGCCCTTTCCATTTATCATTTGCGCTGAGGGTGGCTTAACCCACACCATCACATCTCCATGGTCGACTTATCAGCAGAATCAGAAATTCTACCTCGGAAGAATATCTGTAAGCCTCTTGAGATTGAGGGTAAGAGCAAAAAGCAGTAACGCACACGGACTCGAAGAAGATAATAACTTGTCAAAAATGGAATCATGACGCAAAATTAGCAAAATCTCAAGTCGGCAACACTCCATTTCTCTTATCACCTTACGCTCACTCACTGATTGACCGAAAATCAATATTTGTCTTTTCACTTTTGCTATGTTCTCAAAAAATTTTCGGTCTTGCATGCATGCATCTGCATTTAGGTAATTTTCATGTAGTGCAACATACTTCATAAATCAGGCAACTCAAGATTCGAAACCTCTTCAAAACCAAGTTTTAAAAATGATGGTGCGATGATTTAAGAAGTATGCGAATACTTGAAATGTAAGGAAGTATGGCATAAGCATTTGCATAGTGCATACACATGAATACTTGCATAAGTGTACCGCGCACCAGTCCAAGAATGCATAGGCACTAAGCTCCATGGCCTACCAGAGAAGCTTCGCCACCGCATCCTGGTATATACCTCGATGATTAGTCACACCACCATCACCGACCAGATCGTCATGATAAGATCACATGCCTTCCTAGAGAGGCAAGTCAATTCATAAGCCCTCCCAGAGAGTCAAATCACTTCACAAGCCCTCTTAGAGAGGCAAGTCACTTCATAAGCCCTCCCAGAGAGTCAAATCACTTCACAAGCCATCTTAGAGAGGCGAATCATTTCACAAAGTCTCCCAGAGAGGCAAATCACTTCACAAGCCCTTTGTACAGGCATATCAAATCCCAAGCCCTTTCTATAGGCACCAATCCAAGCCCCTTTTACAGGCGCCAACCCAAACCCTTTCCACAGGCACATACTAAAGCCCTTCCTACAGGCACCAATCCAAGCGCTTCCTACAAGCCAATCCAAAGCCTTTTCCAAAGGCACCAATCCAAAGTCCTTTCTACAGGCACCAATCCAATCCAAGCCCCTTTTACAGGCGCCAACCCAAACCCTTTCCACAAGCACATATTAAAGCATTTCCTATAGGCAAACTCAAGCCTTATCCAAAACCAAAAAGCCCCTTTTGAGAGGATATCAGAGAAAGATAGAGAAAAAAACTAGAATGAAAAATTTTCGTAAAAAACACAGGGAACAAGCCCCCACAAAAAAGGACTTTTGACCAAGCTTATCCTCGCCCAAGAAGTCTTCAAGATACGCTCCCAAAGGTTCTCGGACCGAAAATCACAAACACAGCACGACGATGTCAAATGCGAACTTTCAAAGTAAACATTCTCAAAATCGCAAGGACGATGATGCTTAAAAAATCTGACAAAGTGAGAGAAAACGAAGTGGGTACAAGAAAAAATTGAAAGAGTAGAAAATAGGATAAATCTCACAGTGCCAAAAGAAAAGAATATTGAAAAAAAACAGAAAAGGAAAAAAGATGGCAGTGAGAGCCACACCAAGAGTGACAGCTAGGCAAAAAAGCCCAGGGCTACGTCTTGGGTGAGGAAGACTGCTGACCTTGCAAAAAAAACAAAATAAAAAAATAAAATAAGCTGCATCAAAAAGCTTTCAATCAATCAAGGAGGAATAAGGGTATCGAAAAACAGAAAATGATGCAGACACAAAAAACTCTTCTCTCGCGAAGTCAGGAAACAATAAGCATAATCGCACTCTAGTGACAAGAGGAAAAAAAATGCCACGAAAGCTGAGTAAGAGGCAAAGTCCAAAATTTATGCACGAGGTTCGAGAACAGAGAGAACGTAACTCGATCATCTCTCAAGGAGAAAGAGGCCAGCCAAAAGTACTTCTTTTTTTTTAAAAAAAAGATCACACCAGAACTCTCTCTCCATGTCTTCTCAGAAACTCTCACCTCCTTAGCATCAACCCTCAGCCATTATCCTAGCCAGTAAGAATTCTCATTTCCGTAGCAAATCATCAACCCGCACATCAACCATTATCCAAGCCAGTAGAAGTTCTCATATCCTCAGCAGATCATCAACTCTAAACCTTTATCCTAGCCAGTAGGAATTCTTATCTCCCCAACAGGCCATCAATCATCATACCATCAATTCTTAGCCAGCATACAATCAATCATCATATCCCCAGCAAACATACACCATAATAGAATCACTGACAAAACAATCCCACATAGTCCGTTAAAGCAGGGGCTCACCCTCTACACGGTTCACACAGTCCGTTAAAGCAGGGGCTCACCCTCTACACGGTTCACATAGTCCATTAAAGCAGGGGCTCACCCTCTACACGGTTCACAAGTCCGTTAAAGCAGGGGCTCACTCACCCTCTACACGGTTCCCAATCCCGTTAAGGCAGGAGCTCACCTTCTACACGGTTTCCAATTCCGTTAAGGCAGGAGCTCACCCTCTACACGGTTCCCAAATCCCGTTAAGGCAGGGGCTCACCCTCTACACGGTTCCCAATCCCGTAAAGGCAGGGGCTCACCCTCTACACGGCTCCCAATCCCGTTAAGACAGGGGCTCACCCTCTACACGGTTCCCAATCCCGTTAAGGCAGGGGCTCACCTTCTACACGGTTCTCAAATCCCGTTAAGGCAGGGGCTCACCCTCTACACAGTTCCCAATCCCATAAAGGCAGGGGCTCACCCTCTACACGGTTCCCAATCCCGTTAAGGCAGGGGCTCACCCTCTACAAGGTTCCCAATCCCGTTAAGGCAGGGGCTCACCCTCTACACGGTTCCCAATCCCATTAAGGCAGGGGCTCACCCCTCTACACGGTTCTCAAATCTTGTTAAGGCAGGTGCTCACCCTCTACACGGTTCCCAAACCCGTTAAGGCAGGAGCTCACCCTCTACACGGTTCCCAATCTCGTTAAGGCAGGGGCTCACCCTCTACACGACTCTCAATCTCGTTAAGGCAGGGGCTCACCCTCTACACGGTTCACACAGTCCGTTAAAGCAGGGGCTCACCCTGTACATGGTTCACACAGTCCGTTAAAGTCGAGACTCACTCTCTACACGGTTCATCAGTCCGTTAAAGCAGGGGCTCGCCCTCTACACGGTTCACTAGTCCATTAAAGCAGGAGCTCACCCTCTACACGGTTCACACAGTCCGTTAAAGCAGGGGCTCACCCTCTACACGGTTCACACAATCCGTTAAAGTAGGGGCTCACCCTCTACACGGTTCATACACTTCGCTAAAGCAGGGGGCTCACCCCTCTACGTGGATCACACATCACAGCAAGGTACACGACACGTTCCAAAAATCTCCCATCCATCCCAAGAAGGGAGATATACAGCATAGCATAGCATCATTTGCATTGCATTGTTTTTAAAATATCACTTGTGATTCATTCGAGCGCCGCAAAATGATGCGTTCTCGTTATCATCCTGGTTTCTTTGCTTCATAAAGAACCCAGGCAGAAAAGGTCTGTGAATACCTCATTTTGCGACACCCGCAAGAATTATAATTTTTTAAAGAAATGAACACGCATGCATGCATGCATGAGCATTTTTGGATGCACAAAAACTATGTACATGTGATACAGGTCAAAGAAGAAAGCCGAAAGGACCCCAGATGAGGAGTTACAGAATTATCGAAAATTGTCGGAATCGAAAACCATCAAAACTCCTGGAAACTTATGGAAGGAGAGTTATGCATTTCGGATCATCCTCAAACTTTGAGAGTTGTTAGACATTACCGTGACGAGTAGCAGACTCGAAAATCAGCTCAATTCGACAGTCGGATCTCCAAAAATTCAGAAAATCATGAGTTAGATTCGGGTGATCAAATGGAGGTCTTCTCAAAGTTAAAATGGTTTGAAGTTTGGTAAGTAGATAGGCCTTATTGTGAGGAAGAACATATTCAAAATTCAGCTTTGTCGGACATGGGATCATCAAGAAACAATTTTTCTATCGTGCAATTCTAGTCGAAACGTCCTTCATAGCAAATTAAAATAAATATTGGCCTTCCCAAATTCTGATCGACCTCAAATTTGGATACAACCTAGAAAACATTTGGAGGGAAACCATATCCAAAACTTAGCATAATCCAACGGCTAGAAGTTCAGTTATTGAGGTTGTTTTACGGAAGTAAGTTTCCTACGCGGGAACAAACTATTTGTACCAATTCGAGGAGACCGAGTCCTTCCAGAACTCCGATCGTCTTAAAATCTTTACAAAGTCTAGAAGACTTATATTGGCAATGCATATCCAAAATTCAGAATGATCCAACGGTTAGAACCTGACTTGTCGTGCAAACAAGGGACCTTGTCTACAACAAGTACCTTTCCTACGCGGACACAAACTCTTTGTACCAATCAGAACGAAAGGGAACCGTACGAAAATCTGATCGACCTGAAATGTTTACACAATCTAGACGAGTTCTATTCCCAAGACATATCCAAAAATCAGGATGATCCAACGGTGGGAAGGTTTTGCGATAATTTCCAAGTGTCCTAGTCACAATATCTTTTCTTGCCCTCCAAGTATTTTGACAACTATAAATAGACCCCCCCCTCTATTCATTATTTTCATCAACAATCAAGGGAATTTCGTGGTACACACCAAGAGATCCTTATTCTCTCCCTCCAAGGAGGCTCGGGTATAATTTTCTCTCTCTTCTTTTGTTTATTCGTCAGTTTTATAATTTATATTCTTGTGTGCATAATTTCTATCACTTGATAGCTTTTCAAAACCCCTTTTCAAATTGTTTTTTCAAAACAAAATGCGTATAATAAACCCTAATCCAATTCTAAAATAGTATTATTACTTTCTTACTTTTTCAAAAGCCCGGATTAGCGGTATTGTTATACGAAGGAATCGATAATCGCTATATGTTCAATCTAACTCATAGCTTGCGGCGTATATGTGATGTATACTCGATGATGAGAGCACTAGTGCCATCTATACCGGTTTAATCAATAGACTATGGTATACGATTGGTTAACTCGCCTCATATCATATCGAGTATAAGATTCCACATTGAATCAATTTTTAAAAAGCCCAATACTTTACAAAATTACTTGTTTCACTGCATTTATTATTCTCAAAATTCTCTTTTTTCAAATCACACACATACTTATTTTTAAATCATTGGCGAACTAGGAAACACATCGTTTTTATCCCAACCCCAAAATTTCGATTTCTAAGGCAAGCACGAAAAGCTGTAATGTAATAGCAATAGCATGTAAGAATTGAATTATAACACACGCATATCCTACTCAAGAGACCGAAAGGGTGAATTGGGTGCCTAACATCTTCCCGATTCGCAACTTAATCCCCGAACCCTTGAATCAACTGGTTACGCATACATTGTGTATAAGAGGATATTTAGTTCATAAATACGTCTTTTTTACAAAAACCTTTTTTGTTTGTTTAGTAAAACAAACTGGCGACTCTTATTCTTTTTAAAATTGATTTTCAAAGTAACAAACAAAATCGCCGCCCACGAGGACCCCCGGGCGTCGAGGACGCGGGTTCTCACACTTTCCAATGTGGGATACCCCCAAGGGCGTCACACCGACACCCTCTTCCCATTAAAATTTTGAACGAAACTTTCCATTAAGGGAAAAAAAATTTAACCCGTCAAGGGCTAGGGTGGTCGCACAAGTTTAATTCCCTCCACCCACACCCTCTCCCCTTTATAGGGGAGAGGTCTCATGCTCAAGTTACCTTCCCCGCACTCTCTCCCCATTGAATCTGAGAATAAATTAAACAATCCCTTAAGGGGGAACTTTTCACAGGAGTAGGTAGGATACGCTACAGCGTAAGCATGTTTTTGAAAAAGAGTTCGAGGGCAGTGGTATTGCAGGCTCAACTCTCGTTGGGGCAATTTCAAATCCCTTTAAGGGATAGTTCGATTGGGGTGGGTTACTCTCATTTGTTAACCCATCATGATTTCTTAGTAAAATTTTCGCTATAGTCCTTGACTAGTTCATTTTTTCAAAAATTATTTTTCTATAATTTATACTAAATATTTTAATACTTGAAGAAGCTCTTTTGCCTCATTACCTCTTACCAAGTTGATTTACAATTAAGGTTATCATGTGCTTTTTTTTTCTCATACTAGTATGCAAATCATATTAATGCATCACATAAAAATCTCATTATTTTCTGTTAAGAAACACGTATAACAATTTGCGGACAAGGAACATATATCGCAATTTTAGTGAGTTGGAATACATAGAAATAACTGAGGTTAGTAACATAACTTATATCGTAAAACTTCATCTTCGATTAACTACTATTTAACAAATAGATATTTTTCTTCTATGAATTTTTCTTTAATTCCTAATTATAACTGCCCTATTAGAATTTGGCAAAAATCTTCGTATCCAGTGACTCCAACTCATAAACGATAGAATTGGGCCAAAACTAGTAACTTTAATATACAATTTAATGATATAATTAACTGAAAATTTGAAGTAATTATTTTTTGGGCTAGTGCATGTAAACAGATGGCATTTTTTTATATTCACATTTATACGACATTTATTTCACCTCATTTTAATTCAAAAAAAATTATACAAAACAAAACATGCCATTTACTTTGAAGATACTTTAATCTCCATAAGAAAATTTCGTAAACTAGTCTCAGTCTAGACCAATAGGGATAGTCCTATATGAGGACAAAAGGCTTGTCTTGCTATTAATAATATTTATCCACAAGAATTTCCGACTAATTTGATTGATGCTCAATTTATCAGTAATTTTAACTAGGTTGACATAAAAAATGAGATATTAAATGTTACCATCATATATTAGTTAAAAGAATCATGTCACATTCTGTGGCCACCATCTATTAGTTAAAAGAAAATTTTTATATTACATTCTAATCAAGGAGTGATTGACACGTTGATAAGTGAAATAAATTTGGTTTCCTCACATTCTTACACTCCACTTTTTTTTTCCATCAACGGTTTTTAATTTTATGGGAAATAAATTATTTATAATTCTTACATCTAATATATTGAATATATCAATTGATTTGGATCAAACTATTTGTAATAGTTATATTTTTATGGGATGCACTATCTGTAACATAAATATGCGCGCTATTTTGGTTTGATGATTTGAGATTCATATTGTGTTTGGCAAGTTGTTATTTGCTCTTTCAATAATGATGATCATGTTAATGTATTTTTTGTAATTTTATTACTTATGATAAAAAAACAATAAAAAAAAATTAGTCTTACACCTCGCTTTGCCCAGACAAAATACCTCAAACCCACCTTTGGCTTTTAAAATATGGGCCGGGTCTTGCTTTTTGTCAACTATACTCTTTTTTATCGTCTTTGTTCTAAAACTGTCAACTATGAAGATTCATGTATTCAAAACCAACAGTAGAAAATGGGCGTTGATGTTAACGTACAATATATAAAAGAAAGGGACAAATATGCTTTTAATAGCCCTCTTTATGGGGTTGAGTTATCAAGTTACTTTTTTGAAACCCTCTATATGAAACACTCAATAAAACTTTCCGCGGCCCCAAAAAACTTAAAACTTGTCCTCATACGTACTATCCCCAAAAGTACACATAAATTATTGGGCCTGTTTGCTCAAATTGTGAATTAGAGGTGAGATTATTTACGATTTTGTATTTATTTTTATTTGGTTGTAAAAATTGAACAATTGTAAATATAACTATTCAAGTTGATTAATGAAAACTCAAATTATTATCATTTCAAGTAAGACTTTGAAATTGCCTCATTTTTGAACCAAAGAATTCACTCCAAATGTTTAATTTAAGGAGATCTAACTAGTATGTACACTTGATGTTGATATCTTTTGACAAAATTCTAAAGAACAAATTAGAATTTACAAAATGTTTTTTGTTCTAACATTTTGAATATCTCATTTAAATCTTCCAATGACTCCACGAATTAGAAATGACTTATTTTAAACGAGAAAATTTACATTTTCCTTATCGAAAGAGAACTAATTTCATAATTAGAATATTTAGTAGCCAAACAGACCCACTCCATGGTAATGAGGTTGTAGATGGAATGAAAAACGATGAGAGTAGGAGGACGACGAGGATAATAACATAACTTAACTCATAAAACTTCATATTCGATCAACTATTCTTTAACAAATAGTTGTTTTTGTTCTATGAATTTTTTTATATTCTTAATTATAAATGCCTTGTTAGAATTTAGCAAGAAATCCCTGCATCCTGTGACTTCGACTCATAAGCGATAGAATTCTGCTTAATCCATTAAGATTAACCTACAATTTAATGATATAATTAACATCAAAATTTGAACTAATTATATGTTATTTTTCCGTGCTAAACATATTAGTTGCACCTAAAAAAATTTATATGCACATTTATACGACATTTATTTCACATCATATTTTTTACATAAAAATGAAAAATATACAAAACAAAACATGCAATTTAATTTAAAGATGCTTTAATCTCCACGAGAAAATTCCACAAGCTAGTCTCAGTCTGGACCAATAGGGACTGTCATGTATGAGAATAATTAAAAAGCTATCAAGCAGTACGAGAACTCATATGTGTGGACTGCGTTTTTAACAAAAATTTGTGTGGGATCATGACCATCCCTATCTTTAACATGAAATTGACACGAATAAGAGGTATATTAATATGCTGCATTAATATGAGAAATAAAATACTTGACACCCATGTAAATCAACTTGGTAAGACGCAATGTGGCAAAAGAGTTTCTTTTAAGTATTGAAATATTTGGTATAAATTATGAAAAAAATATATAGTTTCACCATCAAAAGTTAGTGTTGGCAAATGACAAATCCTAGAATTGTGGTGGGATGTTGTATGTGCCTTTTGTGTGGATAGATCATATATAAGGACAAGTATTATAGAGAGCTTCATACGTTCTAAGAAAATAAATAAATAAATAAATAATAGGCCGTCCCGATCCAAAATGGATATAAAATTCTAATCAATTTGTTTTGTTCTATTTGAAAAGACAAATAAAAAAAAGAGGACCCTATTGTCTTTGATAGCTATAAATTGAGCATCAATCAAATTACTAATAGGAACTTCATGCGAATAAAATATTTAATAGCAAGAGATTGATTTTTATCTTAATATATTATTTAGTCCAAACTATTTGCTAAAGAATTTGGTTTACCTTATTATTTTTGTCCTAATATATCTATGTCCAGGTGGATATATAGCTTTATTTTAATACAAATGGAATCTATAATACAAATCAAGGAAATACTACTTATTGATTTGATCACTATCTTTTTTAATCCAAAGGTGATAAATCAATTTAACAATCCAATTGTCAAGATTGGTTCAACAATCCAATGGCATATAATTTAATACATTTAGAATGGTTCAACAATCCAATGGCACATAATTTAATACATTTAGAATATTAATTTATTTAGTTATGTTCTCCTCTCTAACTTAAAAAATTAATACATTTAGAATATTAATTTATTTAGTTATGTTTTGATACAATTTTAAAATTAATAAGGTAATTTACTATTTTGATACCAGAGCTAAGCATAAGAATATTTATTTAACACCCTCAATCTTTAAATCTTCTTCTATGTAAAATTAACTATTTTATTAGTTTTATTTTTTAGTTTTTTTTAACTATTTTTTGATAACCTTTTTTTTTGGTTATTGGCAAATTTTTTTTGTTAATTGAGTAGATAAAACGTAGAGCGAAACTAAGGGAACCGTAACTCAGGTATACTAATTATTTTATTTCATTTTTAGAATTTTTAAAATTATATTAAGTTTAATCTAATTAATTTCATAAGATATTTTATGTGACTATTGTTATATATGCAATCTAAAGGTTAAAATACATATTTTTCCATCTAATCCAATAGTTAAAATCACACCTCATTTATTTTTATTTAAATATATATTCTAGAGACTCTACTTTCTTTTTTCTCACTTCATTACCTCTCTTTACTTACACTTATCACATACCCCCCAACCCCACACTCTCCCCTTCCCCTTCTTTCCCCTTGCGTATAACTTTTAAAATTGTAAAATTTTAATTAATATAATAATATGAGTATTTTCTAAAAATGATATATATTTTATCTGAAACCCTTAATTTGAGATATAAGAAAAAAAAAGTGAGACTTAATTTGTGACCAAAAAAAGTAATACAAATGTAAATTGATTGGTGGTAAAATAAGTAATATGTTTTATGTGAAATATATCCAACATAAATGGTTACTAACCTTTTGTATTTCTTAATTGATATTTTCACTAAACATGTCAATAGTTGATTTGGATTGTGTTCATAAGGTACTTTATCAAATTTTAGATGTTATTGTTTCGGATTTAATTGAATGACTTTTTTTTTCCTTAGTGAACTAATAATATTCAAACTATATTTGTTATTTTAACAAATAATATGAGATAATCAAGTTGAATACAACTGAATATACAACCATTGCCAAACCTACCGATGTAGACATTGGAATACGGATACGATTTATTGATTTGTGTTAATTTTAAACTGATCATAATGAATTCAGTTGGGAAGTATTCGACAATGTAATATCATTTTGTTATTTGCGATAAGTGAATAAAATATATAAATCATATACAATTTTATGTTATGCCCATGCTCGAGGGCACTCAAAACTTATGTAATTTTAATTAGTTTGAATTTTTTTATAAACTATTTCTTTTTATTTTTTTAACTATTTTTTTTAAAACACAAATAAGTTTTGAATTTATTACAATTTTATGTTAGAAAGAAAAAAGTAAAAAATGAGTTTCTACTACCAATGAATTATCATGCCATAGGTACAGTAGATGAAAATAAATAATTTTCGTTGTCCATAAACATAGATTTAATTTTTTTGCTATTTCGTGCCCTCGAGCACGTGCATACCCTAGTTTTTTTTTTTTTTTTTTTTTTTATAAATAACGGTTCAAGCTCACTTTCAGCCCACTTAATTAACTCAACAAGCAGCCTGTTCAATTAGATAGCCAGCCCATTGCGTATTAAGCCTAGCCTAGCCCATTAGATAGAGCTCCAATTGCAAGCATAAGAAGAGGATACAGCAGCAGCCGTGAAAAAAATTGGGGGAGAGAGCAGCCGTACACGGTTATCGAGATCAATTTTATTTAGATTTTTATATTTCTTTGGATCAATTAATTATAAAGTATTAATTTAATGTATGTTGGAGTGGATTTCTTGGAGCACTAAAATTCACTATTTATTCGCGTATACTCAAGTAAATACCTAATTTATATGTTTCTATCTAGAGTTGAAGATGAGTATATTTAATTAATTCTCTTACATGTATTCATGCCAATTGACTATACTAAATTAATGCTTTAATGTTAAAAGTAATTCTTTCTATTGGTGCCTATTTTAACTGGAAAAAAATAAATTAGATTCTCATTTTTTTGTTAGATTCACCTTATAATTTGTTAAAAGCGAATATAGGGTATGTTTTGACAGATATAGTAAGTGTTTTGATCTTATACATATATTTGGATGTGGAAGAATTAATAATTGAATTTTAAAATTATCTGTATATATATACACGTATATGTGTGTGAATAAAATCAGTACGAGAACTCATGTGTGTGGACTGCATTTTTAACATGAATTTGTGTGGGATCATGACTATCCATATTTTTTCACATGAAATTGACACGAATAAGAGGTATATTAATATGCTGCATTAATATGAGAAATAAAATACTTGACAACCTTGTAAATCAATTGGTAGGACGCAATTTGGCAAAAGATTTTCTTTAAGTATTAAAATATTTGGTACAACTTATGAAAAAAATATATACTTTCACCATCAAAAGTTAGTGTTGGCAAACGACAAATCCTATAATTGTGGTGGGATGTTGTCAGTGCCTTTTATGTGGATAGATCATATATCAGAAGAAGTTTTATAGAGAGCTTCATATGTTCGAAGGAAAAAAAAAGGTAAATAAATAATAGGCCGTCCTGATCCAAGATGGATATAAAATTCTAATCAATTTGTTTCATTCTATTTGAAAAGACCCATTATGTTTGCTAACCCAAAGGGACCCAACACATTTTGGGTACCAAAGGAGAAGTTACTTAAGGTTATGGTGTAGGTATGCTTGAAAGCCAAAGGTAGCAAAACCAAGTGGTTCTTGGATAGCGGTTGCTCAAAACACATGACGGGAGACAAGAACAACTTCTTAAGTCTTATTTCCAAGAAAGGAGGAAATGTGACTTTCGGGGACAATGCCAATAGCAAAATCATTGGTATATGTAAGGTTGGTAAGAATTCCACATACATTGATAATGTTCATTAGTTGATGGTTTAAAGCATAATTTACTTAGCATTAGTCAACTATGTGATAAAGGTTATGAAGTCATTTTTAAATCCGATTGTTGTATTGTTAAGAATTTTAGTGATGACTTAATTCTACTTGTTGCTTATAGAACTAGTAATGTGTACACTCTTGAGCTAGATGATTTATCTCAACAAGATGTTAAATGCTTATCCGCTTTAAATGATGTTTCTTGGTTATGGCATAGAAGATTAGGACATGCTAATATGGATTTAATTCACAATTTGTCTAAGAAAGAGCTAGTCAAAGGATTGCCTAAAACCAAATATGTTAAAGATAAAATTTGTGATGCATGTCAACTTGGTAAATAACATAAATCCTCATTTAAATCTAAGAAGGATATTACTACAACTAGACCTCTTGATATGTTGCATCTTGATTTATTTGGTCCTAACTCAGTTGCTAGTTTGGGTGGTAAATTATATACCTTTGTTATTGTTGATGATTTTACTAGACTTTCTTGGGTGTTCTTTCTTACTCACAAAAATGAAACTCCATATGTTTTTGCAAAATTTTGTAGAAAAGTTCAAAACGAGAAAGGAATGTCTATTGTGCGTGTTAGGAGTGATAGAGGTAGAGAATTTGATAATTTTAATATTAAAAAATTTTGTGATGAGCATGGTATTGATCATAATTTTTCAGCACCTAGAACTCCTCAACAAAATGGTGTTGTTGAAAGGAAGAATAGATCTCTTCAAGAGATGTCTAAGACTATGCTTAATGAACACTCTTTACCGGAATATTTTTGGGCGGAAGCTGTTAATACCGCATGCTATGTAACTAATCGTGTTATTATTCGTAAAAAGTTAAATAAGACGCCCTATGAATTATGGAATAACAAGAAACCAAATATTGCATATTTTAAAGTTTTTGGTTGCAAATGTTTCATTTTAAATGATCGTGATCATTTAGGTAAATTTGATGCTAAATTCGATGAAGGAATTTTTCTTGGTTATGCCACTAATAGTAAAGCATATAGAGTTTATAACAAAAAAAATTTAGTTGTCCAAGAATCTATGCATGTTGTATTTGATGAGACAAATCATTTTTCACCCATAGTACATTCCGATGACGATGTTGAAATTATCCAAAAAGTTTCAGATATTCAAATTAATGATACATCTAAGGAAGAAACTTCGAGTGCTCAAGTTCCTAGTAAGGAATTAGAAAATACAACTGAGCAAAACTCGAATGATTTGCCTAGGAGTTAGAAATTTGTGTCCAATCACCCTATTGATCAAATTCTTGGAGAGCCATCTAGTAGGGTTATGACTAGATCATCCTTAAGAAATGTATGCAATAATGTGGCATTTGTTTCTCAATATGAGCCTAAAAATATTAATGAAGCCGAACAAGATGAATCTTGGATGATGGCTATGCAAGAAGAACTCAATCAATTTGAAAGAAACAAAGTATGGACACTTGTTCCCAAACCTAATAATCACACTATTATTGGTACTAAATGGGTATTTCGTAACAAAAAGGATGAAAGTGGTATAATTGTTAGAAATAAAGCTAGACTTGTTGCCCAAGGATACAATCAAGAGAAAGGCATTGATTATGAAGAAACATATGCACCCGTAGCTCGTTTAGAAGCAATTCGCATGCTACTTGCTTATTCATATTTTAAGAATTTTAAATTATATCAAATGGATGTGAAAAGTGCTTTCTTAAATGGCTTTATTGAAGAAGAAGTTTATGTGAAACAACCTCCGGGTTTTGAAAATCATATTTATCCGGATTATGTGTTTAAATTGTTTAAAGCTTTATATGGTCTAAAACAAGTACCTAGAGCATGGTATGATAGATTAAGTTCTTTTTTGATTAAAAATGATTTCGTAAGAGGAAAAATCGATACTACCTTATTTATCAAAAATCATAACAACGACATGCTACTTGTACAAATCTATGTTGATGATATTATATTCAGTTATACTAACTGTAGGTCGGAAAATACCCTAGAGGGGGGGGGGTGAATAGGGTTTTTGAAACTTAATTGTATTTTTAAAATCAATTTAAAAATATTATGTCTATATATATCAAGCAATCAATAACAAAGATAATTCCAAGCACAATGAGCAAATAACACAATATAATAAAGCAAGAGATAGAAAGATAGAACCGATCAAAGTCGAAGATTTTTTGTCCACACGGTTCGGCTTATTCCCCCTAGTCCGTGCTCGGTTAGTTCCCCGAGAATTTCCACTATAACCGATCTCCTTCCGGGTGAAGACCAAACCACTACAAGTGTATTTTTCTCACACACCCTTATAAGTATTGAAAACACCTTCAATACTTTCATAAAAAATCCCTCTTGCTAATTCTATGAGATACACCTCTCACAAAAATGATTTGAACAAATTTTGGTGACTAACACCAATGTACAATAGCTCTCGTGTATATCAAATTACAAATGAAGCTCACACTAAGAGATATCAATATTGATCAACAATTTTTAGCTCAAAATAAGAATGATTGATCAAAAACAATGTTCTTAAATCTTTGAATGAATGTAGATAGATAATGAAGTATGTAGATGATTCAAGTGTGTAAAAATGAGTCTTAAACCTCATATATATAGCTTGAGAAAGCTTATAGCCGTTTGTAGTGGATTAATAGATTAATAAGGCAAAAATACATAATTAGTAAAAGTCCAACGGCTAGTTTTTGAAGCATCAGTCGACTGAGCAAGGCTCCTTAGTCGACTGAGCAAGCATCAGTCGACTGAGCCACACTGCTTAGTCGACTGATGGCTTCTGCCCATCAGTCCAAAAAATGCAATTTTTACACTTTCGTATTTTAACTCTAAAATCAATTCTAATGCTTTGGGAACTTCAAAAATAAGTTCCTAAGACACCTATTTTCGGGAAAACGTAAAATATGATCATTTGAATTAATTATGAATTTATTTGAAAAACGGTTTATGAAAGGAGTTTGTTTTTCAACGAGTTTTAATTCAATTTGATTTTGATCAATCTTTTTGGATAAAGAAATAAAAAGTTTAAGAGCTATAATTGGAAATCAAATATGAATCTTTACAACAAAACTACTCACTCAATTAAGATCTTATGAGCCTTCGAAAGCTTTGTTTGTGTCTTCGATTATTTTCTTCCTTGGCTCTTGATCTTGAGAGTGATCCTTTTGGTAGAGCATTGATCATGTAGTTGTGTGAAGTATGAGGCATAGAAAGAATACACTTGTGTTGGTGAATGATCTATATTCCGGCTTTTCGATTTTGTCCACGTGTGATCAATATAATGTGGCTATAACTTTAAACATCAACTTAATTAAATTACACATGATTAATGTTATTGTTATTATCAAAACAAGATTAGTGACTATAAGGTCAACACTAACGAAACTCTTTGCAAGAATTTTTCCACATGTATGCAAAAGGAATTTGAAATGAGCATGATGGGGGAGATGAATTATTTTCTTGGATTACAAGTGAAACAATGCAAAGAAGGCATTTTCATTAATTAAGAAAAGTACGTAAAAGAGCTTTTGAAGAAATTTGACATGGAAGGTGCAAAGTCCATGAGCACTCCAATGAGTTCAACATTAAAGCTAGACAAGGACGAGAAAGGTAAAAGTGTATACATCAAGAAATATCGAGGTATGATCGGTAGTTTATTATATTTGACGGCGTCTAGACCGGACATTATGTTTAGTGTATGTCTTTGTGCACGATTCCAAGCGGATCCTAAAGAATCGTATTTACTTGCCGTAAAACGAATTTTTCGTTATCTTTCCGGTACTAGTTCATTGGGTTTATGGTACCCAAGAGATAACTCATTTGACTTAATTAGTTATTCCGATGCGGATTTTGCCGGTTGCAAAATCAATAGGAAAAGCACTAGTGGAACTTGTCATTTCCTAGGACACGCACTAGTATCTTAGTCAAGCAAGAAACAAAATTCGGTGGCCCTTTCAACTGCCGAAGCCGAATATGTGGTTGCCGGAAGTTGTTGTGCACAAACTTTGTACATTAAACAACAACTAGAGGACTTTGGGATTAGTCTTAGCCATATTCCCGTAAAATGTAACAACACAAATGCTATAAGCTTGACCAAGAACCCCATACAACACTCACGTACTAAGCACATTGAGATAAGATATCATTTTATTCGTGATCATGTGCAAAAAGGTGATGTTGATATTGAATTCGTTGGCATCGAATTGCAATTTGCGAATATTTTCACCAAACCACTTTCGGATGATCGCTTTTGCACTATTAGACGTAAACTCGGTATGACTAGAGCTTGTGACATCTAGTTTATTCCAAAAAGTTCATAAAAGAAATTAATAATGCTTAATTTTGAGCATACATTATTCAATTATGCTTCATTTTATTTTCATTTGAATTAATTGTGAGCATACATTTTGATTGAATTAATTTTTACATGATATTATGATTATTAACAAATATTTTTGCAGCTATAGTTTGTTAATTAACAAGCAAATTACAAGCAAAATCACTTTTGGTGCCAAAACAAGCTATACCAGGCACGAGAGCATCAATCGACTAAAGGAATTAATCAGTCGACTAAGCATCCCTCAGTCGACTGAAGGGGACTCATCAGTCGACTGAAGGGTGACTGAGAGCTATCATATTTTCCCCTATTTTTCCCCTGTTTCTTTCACTTCTCTCCCTAACTATTTCGAACCTCCTCTCTCCATACACACCTTAAACCTTCACAAACCAACCTAAATCCCTAGAATCATCACCTAAACTCATCCTAAACCATAAATCTTCATCATTTTACATCAAGTCTCTTACAAATTGCACCTATTTCTACTTAAATCCATCAAACCCATCACAAATCTTCTCAACCCTAACCCTAGCCTCCATTGATTTTTCTTCAACCAAAACTCAATTTTTCTCTACCAACCCATCATAATTCATCTATACATCTTATTTCCTACTATTTTCATTACCAAATCAAGGTTTAAATCCCAAAAATCCCAAATTTCTTTTAAAACCCTAACTTTCTTAAAACCTATATTCCTCTCCCATTCACTCTAGCTATGTCTCAACAATCCCGAGCTTGTCATCCACGCAAGTCTGTACCACAAGTGGGAACATCATCACCCACTCCGGCCCAAGTCCCTCAACCACCATTGTTCATCTCCGACGAAGTTCAAGTAAACTTCAACTCCGACTATGCAATTCGTACTATTGTTGAAGGTAAACAATTCAACATTGAGCTATTTTCTTCCTATGGTCTTAACATCACTACTCTTTTTTGTAGACAAGGAATCGTCAATTTTCTTACAATTCGTGAAAATGTCTATCCACGTTTTGTTCGATTATTTTATGCTAACCTCCATCACCTCTCCCTTGATTCTGGACGTCCCAACAAGCTTCGTCTTAGCACTCTCATAAATGGACGAATGATTAGTTTCACTAAAGTGGATCTTAGTCGAATCTTTGGTTTTCCAACTGAAAATGTGACGGACGTACCGTCAAATTTTGGCAATCTCTTTGGTTTTGAGAGAGCCGAAGCTTTGTCAACTATCCTTAAACGATGCCATAGACAACATTGCATGGTTGGGGGACCTGAAATCAAAGCATATATGCTTACCTTGCAAAATCGACTCATCCACTCCATAATTAGGTATTCGATTGTTCCAAGGAGAGGTAGTCGGGCTTTCGTCAATGCCTTGGATATTTTCTTGGTTTGGGCTATCTCAAAAGGACACAAGCTTGACTATGCCGATCTCATGTTCAACCATCTTCTTGGTATCACTAATCGAAAGAAACAAGGATTGGTATATACTATGGCACTCACTAGGCTATTCCAATTCTTTGACATTCCTCTTGAAGACGAAACGGAAATCATTGTCCCTACAAATGATGAGACATACAGTACTAAGACCATTCGTCAAATAGGATATCACATTGAAAATGGAGAATGGGTCTCAAATGATCCTCTTGACATTGATGAGGACGGTGATAGTGATGATGATGAGAACTTAGCTTAACCCGAGCCCATGGACCAAGACATACCACCTCAAGGAACTTCCACACAAGCTCCCACTAGCTCTCAACAAGCCATTCCCACGCCAAATTCAAATGAAGCCATTTTGCAAGCTATCCAAAATCTCTCGGTGACCATGGATAATAGGTTCAACCGAATTGAAGAAAGGCAAAGAGCACATGAGCCCGCATTCCTTTATTACCATCCCGACTATGTCTTTCCACCATGGAATCCGTGGCAAGGCAATCAAGGATGGGGTCAATGGCCACAAGATGAGCCAGATGATTGATCCACTTCTCCGCTTTTTGATCATGACAAAGGGGGAGAAATAATAAGTGTTTGGTATAATAAGTGTTTGGTACACACTTTGCTTAATTATGGTTTTATTATTATTGAACTTAGTTTTATTATTATCTATAAACTTTTAGCAACTTTAGATTGTGTTTTATTATGGTTTTTAATATGGCTATAACTCTAGTATTTGATTTACTTACAAGTAATGCATATATCTTAATTTTGCATCAATTTGAACTATTGATTATGCATGTTTATCATATTATATCTTATGCATAGTCTGAGGGGGAGTTTTCCCTTATGAAAACTCAACTTATAATCTCAATCGCAAACACACATTAATTTATTGTCATCATCAAAAAGGGGGAGATTGTTGACCTTTGAGTCACTAATCTTGTTTTGATAATAACAATATATTTAATCTTGTGTATATTAACAAAATTGATGTTTCAAGTGATAGCCACTATAATTGATCTCATGAGGACATAATCAAAAAGCCGGAATATAGATCATTCACTCACACAAGTGTAATCCTTCAATGCCTCATATCTCACACAATTACATGATCAATGCTCCACCAAAAGGATCTCTCTACAAAGACAAGAGCCAAGGATGAAAATAATCGAAGACACAAACAAAGCTTGCGAAGACTCCTAAGGTCATATTTGAGTGAGTAGTTTTGGTTGTAAAGAATCATATTTGATTTCCAAATTTTAGCTTTTAAACTCTTTATTTGTTTATCCAAATAGATTGATCAAAATCAAGTTAAATGCATGCTCCTTGAAAAACACACTTGTAAAAACCGCTTTTCAAATAAATTCATAATAAATACAAAATGATCATATATTGTGTTTTCCTGAAAATAAGTGTCTTAGGAACTTATTTTTGAAGTTTCTAAAGCATTAGAATTGATTTTGGAGTTAAAATACGAAAGTGTAAAAATTGCATTTTTGGACTGATGGGCAGTAGCCATCAGTCGACTAAGCAGAGAGGCTCAGTCGACTGAGGCTCGCTTAGTCGACTAAGGAGCCCTGCTCAGTCGACTGATGCTTCAGATTATAGCCGTTGGAACTTTTTCTAGAGTGCATTTTTGCCCTATTAATTTATTTTTCCTCCACAAACGGCTACAAACTTTTGCCACCTATATATATGAGTTCTAAGACTCATTTTAACACACTTGAATCATTTATCTACATTATTATTTATCTACATTGTTTCAAAGATTCAAGAATATTGTTTTTGATCAATCATCCTTATTTTGAGCTAAAAATTGTTGATCAATATTGATATCTCTTAGTGTGAGCGTCATTTGTAATTTGATATACACAAGAGCTATTGTACATTGGTGTTAGTCACCAAAATTTGTTCAAATCAAAATTGTGAGAGGTGTATCTCATAGAATTAGCAAGATAGATTTCTTGTGAGAGTATTGAAGGTGTTTTCAATACTTGTGAGAGTGTGTGATAAGAATACACTTGTAGAGGTTTGATCTTCACCCGGAAGGAGATCGGTTATAGTGGAAGTTCTCGAGGAACTAACCAAGCGCGGAATAGGGGGAACAAGCCGAACCGTGTGGACAAAAAATCCTCGACTTTGATCGGTTATATTATTCTATCTCTTACTCTATTATATTGTACTTTTTATCCATTGTGCTTGAAATTATATTTGTTGTTGATTGCTTGATAAATATAGACATAATATTTTCAAATTGATTTTAAAAATCTGATTAAGTTTTAAAATCCCTATTCACCCCCCCTCTAGGGTATTTTTCGACCAACACCCACTTTGACTATTAAATTATAAATAAAAAAATATTTGATGGTGTCAAAATCTATAAATAGATAATTAACCAATCAATAAGCGAATATCGGTGAATAAAAAATAAATGCGGCGCAAAGATGAACACATGACTTTTTTTTAAGGTAGGTTCCCCCGATAGCACTTATGCTATTCCAGTGGTACGTCTTCCTTTCGTGTGTGCTTGCTTTGTATTAGCTCAAAGGCGATCAATTTGGATGATAATACAAGCTACCAACTTCTCTCTCTATAATTTCCTTAATTCTATTTATAAGTATAGAATTAGGATTACAAATATTTCAACAAAATAAATAATAAACTGTATAAGAGAGAGGGTGTATAAGGGTTGTTGGTATTTTTCAGGGTATGAAAATAGAGAGTATATGACCCTTCTATTTTTTGGGGGTATGAAAAAAAAGGGTATAAGACCCTTCTATTTCTTCTTAGATTGGCTTGTATTTATTTTGCCAATGGCTTTATATCTCTTGGAAGAGATGGATGGATCTTGGATGAGAAGGATGGTGTTAGATGAGAAGAATTATGTTTTTTGGTGTTGTTTGAATGAATGAAGGGGGTATTTATAGGTAAAATCTAAAATGGTAAAAAAGTAAATTTGATGAAGATGAGGGGCAAAAAGGTAATTTTACAAAGGTGAGTGGATGTAAGTGAAATTTGAGTGGAAGTTAATGGAGGTGAGTGGAAATTAATGGAGGTGAGTGGAATTTGAGTGGAGTTGAGTGGGATTTTAGTGGAGGTAAAAATGAGATTTTACCGGGGGTAAAAATGGAATTTTACCGGAGGTAAAAAATGTTGAATTTCCTTTGTAGGCCAATGGTAAAATTAATATTTAACCCCATCAATTGCCCCTATCCTTATCATTTAGCTCGGATGAGCTGATTGGTGATGATATCCTTCAACGGGGGAGCTAGTAGTAGCTCTAAACTCTGATGTTCGTGATATCTTAGGCCAGAATCTTTCGTAGGCGAACAAGGTCGACAATTCAATGCCTGTGTTAGGTCTTTTGTCTTTATTAAAAAAAAAATTCGAAGCTGAGGCGTGAGAGCAGTCACTTGTTGAGGAAGATAATCATGGGGAGAGCTCGAATAACCGATGTGTAGGATTTTGTTAGCCCTTGACCATAAGTTTGTGGAGATCGGAACATTAATGTGTAAAGCTGGCTAGACTTTGATCATTAGTCTTAGAGTTTCAGAACATCATTGTGTAAGGCTGGCTAGACGTTGATCTCGAGTCTTTGTTCAATGAAGTTAGATCTCGGATGCTAGTCGTTGAGCTCGAAACATCAATGTGTAGAACTCGTTAGACATTGGATTCAAGTAGAGCTTGGAACATTAATATGTAAAGGTCGCCATACTTTTGGTCACAAATAGTTTGGAACATTAATGTGTAAAACTAGCTAAACTTTGATCATTAGTCTTAGAGTTTCAGAACATCATTATGTAAAGCTGGCTAGACGTTGATCTCTAGTCTTAGTTCAAGGAAGCTAGATCTCGGATGCTAGTCGTTGAGCTCGAAACATCAATGTGTAGAACTCTTTAGACATTGGATGCAAGTCGTAGAGCTTGGAACATTAATTTTTAAAGCTCGCAATACTTTTGGTCATAGTTTGATTATATTCGGGCCTTTTACAACTGTCATGAAATTATCGAATTTCTTTCTTCTTCTTATTTTTTTTTTGCACCTTTCTTTTCTTTTCTTTTTTTTTTCTTTTTTTTTGGTCGGCCCCTTTCGGCGGATTTTTCTTCTTGAGATCCTCCCTATCGAAGGCTCCTTTTTCTCTATCCTTTTCAGACAACTTTCCCTTCTTTTTCGAATTCGAAATTCGTGCCCTTCATCTTCCCATCCCTCTTCATCTTCCTCTTCATCTCACTATCCCTCTTCATCTTCCTCTTCATCTCACTCTTCTTCTTCTTCATCTTCTTCTCTCTCTTCATCTTCCTTGACACCCAACCCATTTCTTTCACCACCATCCATTTCTTCTAACGCCATTTTTCTCTTTTGTAATAAGTTTCTCTTACAAAAGTAAACTAAAACAATGTCGAACACTCACCGTTTTACAGGTCGTCCATGTGTGGCTTGTGCTTATAGCCACAAGAGATGTCCTCTATCTTGTGAAAATGCTAGAATTTTTCCAAATGTGATTGATCGTCAGGACTATCACACAATCTTCACTGTTTTTGGGGTGAGGAACGTTGTATCTTTTTTGCAAGATGTCCCCGAAAATCAACTTCATGAGGCTCTTAGTTCGTGCCTTCTTGAAGCCACGGCGAGGATTGAGAATTCTGTTAGAGGCTGTACTAGTTTCCTTGCTTCTTTTGAACAGAAGGTGGAAGAGTTACAAGCATGGGTGACGGCATTAGAGGCTCGATTAGAAGGGGGGTCTTCTTGCGTTAACCCGTTATGCTCATTTGCTCCTCCTGGAGGTTCTTCGAGGTTCCCTTCATCGGCAGAAAATAACGTGCCCAATGTTATTCCAACTGCCGTGGATCTTTCAGAACCTATTCCCGGAGGTTTTTTGAGGCTCCTTATGTCGGAAGGGGGTGTACAGGATATTCTTTCGACTGCCACGAATCTTATAGAAAACGGGGCTCCTCTGATTGAAGTGGATTTGTCGTCATTTTCGAATCGGTCCTATGACCAGGTTACCTTGGACACCGTTCACCAGGCTGCCTCGGATGATTTTTTAACGCAATCTTCGCTAGATGATTTTGTTGCGGATTTTGCCGAAACAACGGGCCCTGACTGGACAGCTTTAAGGGATATTCGCCATGATTTTTCTGATTATTCTTCTTCCGATTTAAGTACTATTTTGAATTTTGGTGCTGATGATCTTCAGATTCTTCGGCCTTTTTTGAGTGACTAGATAATGTGTACCTCTAGTGAGGGTTTTGTAAAAATGTTCTGGAGATGTTCAATTTGTGATTGTTTAAAGCATGGCCCTTATATGTTGATAGCAATTTTTTCGAAGTCCTTGATTTCTTAAAAGGAAAATTTGTTCTTTTTTGCCAAGTCTTGAGTAGAGCCATGCTCCCTTCTGACTTAGGCAAATTCTGACAATTTTCTCATTTATTACCAGGGAACATCAAAATCTTAGTCTCTGACCAGTGGTACAGCAGTAGATGATCATTCTCAGCCAAGTCTCTTTGGGTTGGGGTGGTCTAGCGATTGTTTGATGGACTTCAAAAATCACATTTAACTTTGTGAAAGTTTGATATCCGCTGAAAATTTCTTTAATTTCTTTCTTGTGATTTGTTGGACGAACTTGATTAAAATTACATTCAATTGTAATATTTTGGAAGCTCGTCAATTTTACCTACAATAAAGATTTTTAATCGTAAGAAAATGATACAACTTTAGATATATTAATATAGAGAAAAAAATCATATATGAGTTATTAAAAAATAACTTATCTCTTCTTTTGGGTTTTATTCCCTTGGGTAACCGGATTTTTGAATGATTATGCGCCCGTAAATATTGAGCTAGCGTAGGCTTGCCGGATTTTAGCATTTTTTGTTGCAACAACTTTGTATCCCCATTTTGGACCTCGAGATGGTCAAATTTGAAAAAGGATTGAATTGGAAAGTTGTAACTTTTGAAATTTTCTTCAAACTGGACTCCAGAATCGCATGATTTGTAGTTTTTAGCACAAAGTTATGCGCCTAATAATATTGAGTCACCATAGGCCTACGAAATTTTAGCCTTTTTCGTTCCAGAAAATTTGTATCGAAGTTTTGAACCTCGAGATGGGCGAATTTGAAAAAATCTTGAACTAAAAAGTTGTAACTCTTGAAATTTTCTCCAAAATGGACTTCATAATTGCATGATTTAGAGTTTTGAGCACAAAGTTACACGCTTGATAATATTGAGTCATCATTGGTCCGCGGGATTTCGTTCCAAAACGTTTGTATCGAAGTTTTGAATCCCGAGATGGACGAATTTGAAAAAGGCTTGAACTGAAAAGTTGTAGCTCTTAAAATTTTCTTCAAAATGGACTCTAGAATCGCATAATTTGGAGTTCTAAACAAGAAGTTATGCCCCCGAGAATATTGAGCTACCATAAGCCCGCGGGATTTAGAGTTTTTCACCAAAAATTCACTTGTAATTTCTAAAGAACGAGAGATTTAGAGAGCTTGATGGTGTCAAAATCTAGAAATAAATAATTAACTAATCAATAAGCGAATATCGGTGAATAAAAAATAAATGCGGCGCAATGATGAACACATGATTTTTTTTTAAGGTAGGTTCCCCCGGTAGCGCTTATGCTATTCCAGTGGTACGTCATCCTTTCGTGTGTGCTTGCTTTGTATTAGCTCAAAGGCGATCAATTTGGAAGATAATACAAGCTACCAACTTCTCTCTCTATAATTTCCTTAATTTTATTTATAAGTATAGAATTAGGATTACAAATATTTCAACAGAATAAATAATAAACTGTGTAAGAGAAAGTGTATAAAGGTTGTTGGTATTTTTTGGAGTATGAAAATAGAGAGTATATGACTCTTCTATTTTTTTGGGGTATGAAAAGAGATAGTATAAGACCCTCCTATTTCTTCTTAAATCGGCTTGTATTTATTTTGCTAATGGCTTTTTATCTTTTGAATGAGATTGATGGATCTTAGGAGAGAATGAAGATATATTTTTTGGTGTGGTTTGAATGAATGAATGAATGAAGGGGGTATTTTAGGTAAAATCTAGAATGGTAAAAAAATAAATTTGATAAAGATGAGGGGTAAAAAGATAATTTTACAAATGTGAGTGGATGTAGGTGGAATTTGAGTGGAAGTTAATGGAAGTGAGTGGAATTTGAGTGGAGTTGAGTGGGATTTTAGTGGAGCGTAAAAATGAGATTTTACCGAGGGTAAAAATGAGATTTTACCGGAGGTAAAAAATGTTGAATTACCTTTGTAGGCTAATGGTAAAATTAATATTTAACCCCATCAATTGCCCCCTATCCTTATCATTTAGCTAGGATGAGCTGATTGGTGAGGATATCCTTCAACCCGGGAGCTAGTAGTAGCTATGAGCTCTGATGTTCGTGATGTCTTAGGCTCGAATCTTTCGTAGGCGAACAAGGTCGACAATTCAATGCCTGTGTTAAGTCTTTTGTCTTTATTAAAAATCTTTTTCGAAGCTGAGGCGTGAGAGCGGGCACTTGTCGAGAAAGATAATCATGGGGAGACCTCGAATAACCGATGTGTAGGACTTTGTTAACCCTTGACCGTAAGTTTATGGAGCTCAGAACATTAACGTGTAAAGCTAGCTAGACTTTGATCATTAGTCTTAGAGTTTCAGAACATCATTGTGTAAGGCTGGCTAGACGTTGATCTGGAGTCTTAGTTCAAGGAAGCTAGATCTCGGATGCTAGTCATTGAGCTCAAAACATCAATGTGTAGAGCTTTTAGAGCTTCAGAACATCATTGTGTAAGGCTGGCTAGACGTTGATCTCGAGTCGTAGTCCAAGGATGCTAGATCTCGGATGCTAGTCGTTGAGCTCGAAACATCAACGTGTAGAACTCGTTAGACATTGGATGCAAGTCGTAGAGCTTAGAACATTAATATGTAAAGCTCGCTATACTTTTGGTCATAAATAGTTTGATTATATTCGGGACTTTTTCAACTGTCATCAAATTCTCGAATTTCTTTCTTTCTTTCTCTTCTTCTTTTTTTTTTCTTTCTTTTTTTTTGAGGCCTGCCTTTGTTGTCGGCCAATTTTCAGCGAGATCTCTTTGGACTGGGGTGATCCAGCGGTTGTCTGACGGATTTCAAAATCGCGTTTAGCTTTGTGGAAGTTTGATATCCGCTGAAAATTTCTTTAATTTCTTTCTTGTGGTTTGTTGGACGAACTTGATGAAAATTACATTAAATTGTAATTTTTTGGAAGCTCATCAATTTTTTCTACAATAAAGATTATTAATCGTAAGAAAATGATACAACTTTAGATATATTAATATAGAGAGAAAAATCATATATAAGTTATTTAAAAAAATAACTTCTTCTTTTGGGTTTTATTCCCTTGGGTAACTGGATTTTTGAATGATTATGCGCCCGTAAATATTGAGCTAGCGTAAGCCTTGTAGGATTTTCGCATTTTTTGTTGCAACAACTTCGTCTCCCCGTTTTGGACATCGAGATGGCCAAATTTGAAAATGGATTGAACTGAAAAGTTGTAGATCTTGAAATTTTCTCCAAAATGGACTCTAGAATTGCATGATTTGGAGTTTTAAGTACAAAGTTATGCGCCTGATAATATTGAGTTACCATAGGCTCGCGAGATTTCGTTCCAGAAAGTTTGTATCGAAGTTTTGAACCCCGAGATGGACGAATTTGAACAAACCTTGAACTAAAAAGTTGTAGCTCTTGAAATTTTCTCCAAAATGGACTCCAGAATCGCATAATTTGGAGTTCCTAGCAAGAAGTTATGCCCTCGAAAATATTGAGCTACATAAGCCCGCGGGAATTAGAATTTTTCACCGAAAATTCACTTGTAATTTCTAAAGAACGAGAGCTTTAGAGAGCTTATCGTTCTCACAAACGGCGCCAACTGATGGTGTCAAAATCTAGAAATAGATAATCAACCAATCAATAAGCGAATATCGGTGAATAAAAAATAAATGCGGCGCAATAATGAACACATGACTTTTTTTTAAGGTAGGTTCCCCCGGTAGCGCTTATGCTATTCCAGTGGTATGTCCTCCTTTCGTGTGTGCTTGCTTTGTATTAGCTCAAAGGCGATCAATTTGGAAGATAATATAAGCTACCAACTTCTCTCTATAATTTCCTTAATTCTATTTATAAGTATAGAATTAGGATTACAAATATTTCAACAGAATAAATAATAAACTGTGTAAGAGAAAGTGTATAAAGGTTGTTGGTATTTTTTGGAGTATGAAAATAGAGAGTATATGACTCTTCTATTTTTTTGGGGTATGAAAAGAGAGAGTATAAGACCCTCCTATTTCTTCTTAAATCGACTTGTATTTATTTTGCCAATGGCTTTTTATCTCTTGAATGAGATTGATGGATCTTAGGAGAGAAGGAAGATATATTTTTTGGTGTGGTTTGAATGAATGAATGGGGTATTTATAGGTAAAATCTAGAATGGTAAAAAAATAAATTTGATAAAGATGAGGGGTAAAAAGATAATTTTACAAAGGTGAGTGGATGTAAGTGGAATTTGAGTGGAAGTTAATAGAGGTGAGTGAAATTTGAGTGGAATTGAGTGGGATTTTAGTGGAGCGTAAAAATGAGATTTTACCGAGGGTAAAAATGGAATTTTACCGGAGGTAAAAAATGTTGAATTACTTTTGTAGGCCAATGGTAAAATTAATATTTAACCCCATCAGAGCTTATCGTTCCAACAGACGACGCCAACTGATGGTGTCAAAATCTATAAATAGATAATTGACCAATCAATAAGCGAATATCGGTGAATAAAAAATAAATACGGCGCAAAGATGAACACATGACTTTTTTTTTAAGGTAGGTTCCCCGGTAGCACTTATGCTATTCTAGTGGTACGTCCTCCTTTCGTGTGTGCTTGCTTTGTATTAGCTTAAAGGCGATCAATTTGGATGATAATACAAGCTACCAACTTCTCTCTCTATAATTTCCTTAATTCTATTTATAAGTATAGAATTAGGATTACAAATATTTCAACAGAATAAATAATAAACTGTGTAAGAGAGAGAGTGTATAAGGGTTGTTGATATTTTTCAGGGTATGAAAATAGAGAGTATATGACCCTTCTATTTTTTGGGGATATGAAAAGAGAGGGTATAAGACCCTTCTATTTCTTCTTAGATCGGCTTGTATTTATTTTGCCAATGGCTTTATATCTCTTGGATGAGATGGATGGATCTTAGATGAGAAGGATGGTGTTGGATGAGAAGAATTATGTTTTTTGGTGTGGCTTGAATGAATAAATGAAGGGGGTATTTATAGGTAAAATCTAAAATGGTAAAAAAATAAATTTGATGAAGATAAGGGGCAAAAATGTAATTTTACAAAGGTGAGTGGATGTAAGTGAAATTTGAGTGGAAGTTAATGGAGGTGCGTGAAATTTGAGTGGAGTTGAGTGAGATTTTAGTGGAGGTAAAAATAGGATTTTACCGGGGGTAAAAATGGAATTTCACCGGAGGTAAAAAATTTTGAATTTCCTTTGTAGGCTAATGGTAAAATTAATATTTAACCCCATCAATATTCATAAAAAATATTGAATATTACATGTGAATATATATTCCATGTGGTACAATGTCATTGGTTCATTCAAATTTTACACAACAATCTTAAAATGTACCATTGGAGCACAAATGAAAATGTGTAAAATATTTGTGTAAACTTAATTGTTATCCTCTAAATGTCTACTTTTTTGTTGGTCCACATGTTCTTACACATTTAATTTATAAATTTACTAGTGGAGATCCTCTAAGTGCATTTTTGTTAAGTTGTGAAGCTTCTAACTTATACATTAGAGTGATTATTTATAATTAATATTGCTAACCAAACTTCTGGCACTAAGATTAAAGATGTGTTTATCTTGTTATATAACTTCAAATGATAAATTTGAGAACTGAAGAATGATTTTGAAATTTTAAAAGAGAGTAGCAAATGTCTAGATTAATTTCTTTAAACCTTTACAAAAAAATGACCCACTTAACAAATAAGCATCCCACTGACAGTTAATTTCTAAAACACATATACAAGTATTTGATATTATTTGTTGATTAAGGTTGTTGTATGTATGTAAATCCATTGCAAAATGTCTAAAAATAAAATAAAATGTGTCTATCTAGCACCATAGACTATATGTTCTCTCTCTTCATGTCGCATCTTTATTCTGTTTGAATTCTATTTATATGTTTGCGGGGTTTTTTTTTTAAATACATTTTTCTACGTATGTTTATAGGTTTTGTTAATCTTTGAGTAATATTTTTGTTATTTAATACTAAAGTAACTATTGCCCGTGTTGCATAGTACATGACATAAATACTCAATTTTCTTAATGTATATTTTAAGTTGTACGATGTTTAAATATAATGGTGATGTTTGTTGAATGTTTTGACATGAATTTTTAAAATATAGTGTTTGATAGAATTTAAAAATATATTGAAAAGTGATTTTGATTTTTGTTTGAGATTTTTTCAACTGACTAAAAATTCTCATAAATTTTTTTCAAAAAATAGTCAAAATGGATTTTATTTTATAGATCTCGATGAGTATGTTTTAAATATATATTTTTTGTTTAATTTTGATTTTTGGATTTAAAGTTATGGTGTTTTAAAATTTTTTTTAGAGAGAGAAAATAAATTAAAATAAATTTTAGAAAGTGCGAAAGTATAGTTGATTTTGAGTTTAATTTTTAAAATTTGAGAAAAAAAAAATAAACACATACCAAACATGCCTATGGTAATGTTTGGTTGATATTTTTAGTTGATTTTTTAAAATATGGTGTTCGGTAGAATTTTGAAGTATATTGAAAAGTGGATTTAGTTTTTTTTTGAGTTTTTTTAACTAACTAAAATTCTCATAAAAAATAGCCATAATAAATCTTATTTTATAGATTTCAACGAGAATGTTTTAAATATATATATTTTATTTAATTTTAATTTTTAAATTTAAAGTTATAGTATTTTAAAAAAAAATTAGAGAAAAAAATTAAAATGAAATAAATTTTAAAAAGCGTAAAAATAGAATCAATTTTGAGTTAAATTTTTAAAATTCAGAACAAAAAAGAAAAAAGAAAAAAAAACAGCCAAAAATAAAAAAATATATCACTATTAATCGATGAGAGATAAACGGTTAGGATTAATTACCTACTTTAATCTTGCAATATATACTCTCACCGGACGACTCCTCTCAGTATACCCCTTCACTTTCATTTTCACTCTCACTCTCACAAACACATTCTCTTCCTCTCCCGGCGACAAAGCATCGTCGCCGCTATCGTCGCTGCCGGACCTCGACCTTCAATAGGTATATCCCTTCTTTCTCTGTATATAACTCTCTATCTCTCTTCTCATTCTCTCTCTCTCTATATATATATATATCTTTCCTTCACGTCAAGCTGCTTTCGCTTTCTGTGTATCCTTTCAATCTGAAGCTCAAACTTTTTAGTAAAAACTAGAACATCGTCAGCTCAAAAAAAGTTTCAGTGGGCTTCATAGGTGTTGTATATTAAAAAGATTTTTTTTTTGTATATTAAACATTAGGTGTTGAAAGAAATAGTCAAATTTGTTTTCTGTTCATTATTTGTTTTATGAACAGTGGAATTAATTGATGGGTATAGCCTGGGTAATTTCTTTTTTTTTGCTTCCTATTGTAAAGCAAGAGGATTTATTTTCCTGTGTGAAACTGGATTTTAGATTGTTTAATTAGAATGTGCATCTAGATTAAAGAATTAATGGTGTTAATGATTAAGATTGGAGAAGAACTTTTTGTGAGTACTCTGCTCGATCCTTTTAATTACTTAACCTGCTAGCTACATTTATTTCAAGATGGTTAGCATGGATCTTAAATATTTATCTTGCTTTTCTGTGTTGTCATATCACCCATCTCATTTGGAACCACCTTACAATTTACCCCTTAATTAATTACATGTATATAAAATGTTGATCGAATAGACTTGGGCAGATATTATTAGTGGAACAAGGTGGATTGTCCTTCAATTTATACATGTTAGTGCGGACAGGGACAACCGTTTGATATAGACTCCCTACCTTCTTAAGTAATTCTACCATTGAGGAAGAATCCTTAATTATATTAATTGTAAAATATTTATGTAAGATCATCAAATGGCTTTTGTCTCCCATGGATTCATGGTGGCATTATATTAATTATACTAGGGGTAAGGGGTAGCCCATGCACTGTGAAACACAGTCTCACAAAATTATATTCAATTTCATATATAATTTTTTTTTTGTTGCTGGAACAGTTTCTTAAAAGCTTGAAGATATTAAACCTCAGTCATTCGAACTTGCTAAAGGATACTGTGGGCTTCAATGGACCAATGTTGGATACATTATTGCTTGAAGGATGTACAAGTTTACTCGAGGTTCATTCATCAATTGGAGTTTTGGTTAGGCTAGCTCACTGGAATTTAAAAGGTTGCAAGGAGCTCAGAAATCTTCTGGATAGCATTTGTATGCTAAAATCACTTAGATACCTAAATCTTAAAAGTTGCTTCAATCTAGACACGTTACCTGAAAATATGAGACTTCTTAAGAACCCATTGATGGGTGTAATCAAAGTGAGCCAGTAAACTACTTGAGATTTTCATTCGTTCCTTTTTGGTTGTCACTGAGAAGAAGTCCCGGTTCTACAATATTCTGCCAAATTCTATTTCTTGTCTGCAGTTTTTAACAGTGTTGAGTGCAAGAGACTGCAATATATCAGATGGAGATATTCAAATGGAAATTGGCAATTTGTCCTCATTGAAAACATTGGATTTTGGTGCAAATATTTTTTGTTTCCTACCGAACAGCCTTAATCTACTATCCAAGCTAGATCAGCTTGCCGTAGATCGCTGTTGGAATCTTAAACCACTCCCAGAGCTGCCTCCAAATATTAAGGTTGTTATTATGGATGATTGTATATCAATGGAAAGACTACCTGATTTATCGAATAGTAAAAAATCCATACTCTTCAATCCTCAGAGATGTAGCTTTGTTGCGAGTCACAACATGCTGAATTTTAATTCTGTGAAGAGACTTAGAATTTCTCCTCAAAGTAATCTCATTAGGAATTTCATAGATATTCTATCTCAAGTTGGTCTCTCTCTCTCTCTCACGTGCGCGCGCACTCGTATATGCATTAACATGTGGTGATGTTTATGTAACAGGTACAAACTGAACATTTTGGTCTCTGGGTCCAGTCATAAAGAGAAAGACATGTTTTATTTTATTTGATATTCCTCCAACTAAGAAAGATTATTTCGAGACTCGAGTTGAAGTTTCTTACTGTTTATGAGGCCAAGAAAGATGGGCTGGTAGCAACTCGTATTTGTGGGGTTCATCCTCATAAACAGAGAGTAAAGGGAAAATTTGTTTTTCTCGTTTCGAATCACGTAACCGTGGAAACCACTCTCTGGTGAGCCGAATAACACTCAGTTATCCTAGGTATGAAATTGTAGGTGGAGAACATATCCATGTATACATTGAAATAGCACCATCGGCATCTATTGTGGTGAAGCTGTGCCAGCTTCAGCTCTTCCGCAGAACACCATGTACGAGAGGTTTTTCAGTTGACAAAATGAAAGGGCGTAAATATGGCTTTGATCTAGCAGAGACGAGCTGCAGGTTAGCCAACAAGGGTGAGGACCCGGAAATGATGATTATGGAGGATGAAGACTAGATTATCAACAACAAAAGGGATACCAAGTATATACATTTGTTCGATGATAGAGTTGCTGACAACTTCCTCATCAAAATAGTTAACACTGCACAAGTATTGGAAGATGGAAGATGTAATGGATCTTAACAACAGCGCTGATCGGGAGATCGATCGGCTAGTGGCTGGCAAGGTAACAACAAAAAATTAAACCGCATTATTAAAGAAACAATGAATTGAAAGTAAACTAATACTTATTTGTTTATTTATTTTTATATGTAATTATTGAACAAAGAAGATACAGAAGAAGAACCTTGAATCTAGATAGATTTTCAAGCATAACTGCTAGCATGAGGGGGTGTTTGATCAGTTTATCAACGAGTGCTCACCGAGGGAAATTCCGTTGTCTAATGAGAAGTTTACTTGGCTGGTTGTCGGAGGCATAGTTGTCTAAGGCGCAAAGCGAATCTAGGTGTTGAGGTCCTTTTCATATCACTAGTTTTCGTGTACATGCGTTGCATGTTGTTTTAGTGTTTTTAGTGCTTGACAATGGTTGTTAAGTCTATTAATCAATACACGTGTACTAGGAATTGAATAATTAGTATGAATAAAAATAATAACAAATAAACAAAACATAGTATGAAGTGTAAAATTCAATTGATAATTATAAGAACATCATAGAATTGGTCAATTATAGAAAATGTTGTAGGTACGTGATAAAAATTTGTCACATATCAAATCAAAAGACATGAAACGTTTTTATATAAAATTTGCATTCAAGTGGCACTTACAAAACAATTCAAATTGTTTGTGCTGAAATGAAAAAAGAAAATCCGGGTGTGCAAAACGAAGCATCACGCGGCTGGGCCTTTTCAGGTCCGTAGGTGCTGGCGCATGAGAGACTTTTATTTTTGTTAGTTGCTTAAAAATCTTTTAAGAGGCTATCCCTTATAAGCCAATCAAGGTGACCGTTATAAACCCAACAAAGTTTCAACAAATTTTCCATGTGGGACTTCACATATTCCCATTCTTTCCATTCCATTTTTCAAATCAACTAGCTCACTTTGAGTCACAATTTTTTATTTACCCCATAACTATTTTGAGCAAACAAATACACAATTTCAATGTACTCATGGAGGTGAACATGAATCTACCATAACCGTTTGCAACCGAGTGTGAGGTATACTCAAAATTACCCTCAAAATGGCTCATAAAATTATTTTCATACGCATTTTTTCCAACACTGTTCAGAATTTCTTTAACTCTCAGCTACCGTGAAATCCATCCCTCTAGAGGAGAATGTTGATTCAGTGTTGGATTGCAGGCCTACAAAGAAAAACAAGTAAATTTAGAATAATAACTGAATGCAAGAAAACTCAAAAGAAAAAAGATAGTAATTCCAATAAACAGTGTGGAAAGCTTCAGAAGTTCAAGGAGCTTTGTAAATTGAAGGGCTGATTTAATCCTTCGGATCCAAGAGTAAGTTTAATGAAGACACACTCCCAGTGAATCAGATCCATGAAAAATTCATTTGAGAGGTCATCAAGCTCTTGTGGATTCAAACATTTCTCAAGAAAAAAAATTTGAAATAAAATGAAAAAGCAAATGCCCGTTTGCTTGTGAACATAGAGGCAAGAGCTCACAAAAACTTTGTGTTTTTCAAAACAAACGCCCATCTAATGTTCAGTTATCAGAAGAAACATTTACATGCTCTAACAATCACAAGCACATAGATGTACCTAATTACTTGCGCATCTTTACGTAAACTCGATCTCTAAAGTAGGAAACTTTTACATTGGTACTATAAACAAGACTGAAAAAAACTTTTCGGATTGTGACCGATGCCTAAAAACTTCATCACGTTAGGGTGGTGATTCACGCTAGGATGAGATGGAAACTTTACATCTTCCTAAAAACCAAATGATATCATTAGTCAATTGTAACACGTCTCTAAAAACTACCACAATGAAAAAAAAAAGGACATATCAACCACATTACTTTATGTGCATACTCACCTTTAATTCATCACTAGTGATAGGCCACGATGCAAACCGAAAATGAACCCAAGATATGCAGACTAGTGTGTAGGACTGTGAAATGTTATGCAAGCAGGGGGGTTAGTGGAGAAAAACTAGGAGTTTTAGTTGAGTAATTCTTGTATATATATATGGAATGCTCTGTTGGTAAAAATATCATCTGAATTTCATTGCTTTCTTACTTGTTAATTTATTTTAATCCTTTGATTTTCTGCAAGTGTCTAACAACTAAGAACTTCAAAAGTGCACAACTTCTGGAGGTAATCAACAACTTGACTTATTGTGGGGGCTCTTTTGGATTATCTACTTGTATGCAACACATTACCAACTTGGTCAACGCAAGAGCATCGGACTCATCGTAATCCGCATCTTTCATTAGGCTAGTGTGAACAATGAGACATGTACACTTTGTAGGCTTGCACGTCCAATGTTTTATACTTTGTGTGCAAATTCAAGCTTGAACAGATTCGAGGCAAGGCGGGTGTTACTCAGACAAATTTGAATTCAATTGGGTTTAAAAATAACCAGTCTTGGTGGGACAAATTTGCCACATATACTATACTTTGGCCATCCAACTTTAGATCGAGTACCACTTTGATCATTCCGTTCAATTTGGCCGTTAATTTTGACGGAACAATGGGTATTTTGGTTAGTTTAATTGTAAAATAACCCAAGTTCATCTGTTTGTTTGAAGTATTACTAAATTAGACGGAATGATCAAAGTGGTACTTACTCTAAAGTAAAATTGAATGACTAAAGTAATTCATTTTATAATTTAAGGTCAAAATGATATTCGATCAAAAGTTTAATAATTATTTCAACTGTTTACTCTGCCCAAGTTGGATCTAAACTCTGCCCAAGCTGCAAACTCTGCCCAAGCTGGTTCAGCCGCCTATGCTGTAACTCTCTCTGTTCTTTTCAGTTTCAGTTCTCATTTTTATGATACAAAATTTTTATGTAGTTCGTTCTGATTAATTTGGAATTGAATTCCTTAGTTGCAAAAACCTTGTTCCTCAATTCTAGATTTTATATAACCCTCTTGAAATTTTCCTCTCAAAAAGTCAACTCTCACCAAATCTTCTTCTTCTTCATTTGATCCCAATTCATCCCTTTTTCTCTGTTTCAATAATATTCACCATGGCAACAACAATCACCCAAAGCAACTACTCTTCTTCATATTTAGCACCCCCACGTACATGGAATTATGATGTGTTCTTGAGTTTTAGAGGAGAAGACACTCGGAAAAACTTCACAGATCATCTCTATGACGCCTTGACTCGTGCTGGAATTCGCACCTTCAGAGACGACGATCAACTCCCAAGAGGGAAACATATTCCCTTTCGATTGATGAAAGCTATTGAGGAATCGAGGATTTCCATTATCGTTTTCTCCAAAAACTACACTTCTTCTAGATGTTGCCTCAACGAGATGGTTAAGGTACTCGAATGTAAGAATACGAGGGGGCAATGGTTTTTCCTGTATTCCACTACGACGTTGATCCATCTCACATTCGTAAACAAACAGGGAGTTTTGAAAAAGCTTTTGCAGGATGTGAAGAAGAAGAAAAGGAAGAAGGATTTGGTTGTGAGATAAGGAAACGTAAACAAACAGGGAGTTTTGAAAAAGCTTTGGGATATGGTTGTGAGATAAAGAAACGTAAACAAACAGGGAGTTTTGAAAAAGCTTTTGCAGGATATGAAGAAGAAAAGGAAGAAGGATTTGGTTGTGAGATAAAGAAATGGAGAGCTGCTCTAACTGAAGCTGTAAATTTGTCAGGATGGGATTTGCAAAATGTTGCAAATGGGTAAACAAATTTAAACTCATTTTCCTGTTTATAGAAAATTTTAGTTACTCATTTACATTAATATCCCACTTAGCGTTTAGCTTAAATCTATACTATACTGGCTTTTTAAAGCACATGGCACACGAGATGCGTTTTCACGCTCTTTTTATGCAGACTCGTACCTAATGTAAAACTAATTTTTTTTATAAAGGTAATTAAATTGCTTTACTTTTCGACTGATACGTCATGGGATAAAGCCTCTCTCTATATGTTATTTTCTTATCATTCAGAAACAAAAGCAATGTCAAAATTAGAAACACCAAGCCAAGTGCAAACTAACCACTTAATCAAACATTATTACATTGTCTCAATAAGATTTACAACCAAATTAACTACCAAGAATTACCAGATTTTTCTTTTCTTTTTGCATGTATTACGTATATGTGACCATGTTCTAGTTTATATATGTTTGAATTAAAATTTGCAGGCATGAATCGAAGTTTATAAGAAGATTGTTGAGAAGGTTGAAGATGAAGTGAACCAGACATACATGAATGTTGCTATGCATCCAGTTGGTATAGAATCTCGTGTTGCATCCGTAAATTCTTTACTAAACTTCGAATATAATGATATTCGCATTGTTGGGATTTATGGTCCGGGTGGAATTGGAAAATCGACAATAGCCAAAGCCGTCTATAATCGAAGTTATCTACTTTTTGAAGGGTGTAGTTTTATTGCAAATGTTAGAGAAGTTTCAAAGCAACCCAATGGCCTCATTCTTATCCAAGAGCAAATTCTTTCTGAAACGCTGAAGGAAAAGAATTTCAAGGTTGGAAATGTTGACAGGGGAATGGTTCTGATGAAAGAAAGACTTTGCTCTAAAAAGGTTCTAATTGTCCTTGATGACGTGGATGAGTGGAGCCAACTATATGCATTAGTAGGACAAAATGATTGGTTCGGTCCTAAAAGTAGAATCATTATAACAACAAGAGATGAGCACTTGATGAATCAGGCTGAAGTGCTTTGGAGGTATGAGGTCGATAAATTGAATGACCAAGAGTCTTTGGAGCTCTTCAATATGCATGCCTTCAAAACCACCACTTCGCCGGATGATTATTTGGAGCTTTCTAAAGGGATAATAGCTTATTTTGGGGGCTTTCCGTTAGCTATTGAGATTTTCGGTGGTCATTTGGTCGGAAGACCCAGAGAACAGTGGACAAGTGCGTTTAAAAGACTACAACAAATTCCTGACAATCAGATTCAAAAGCAACTCAAGATAAGCTTTGATGGATTGGATGATGATGTAAAGGTGATATTTCTTCATATTGCATGTTTTTTCGTTGGAATGGAGAATGACTTGGCGAGAATTATATTGAACGATTGTGGTTTCTACTCGGAAATTGGAATCAATGTGTTGAAAGAGAGGTGTTTACTAAAAGTCAGGGGTGAAAATAATGAGCTGATTATGCACAATTTGGTTCGGGATATGGGGAGGGCAATTGTTCATGAAGAATCTCCTCAAAATCCAGGAATGCGCAGCCGATTATGGTTTCATGAGGACGTAGATTATGTCCTACAAAATGATAAGGTTAAAGCCAAATACGAATTCTCTTTTCACTTATTCATAAAGTTTAAGAGTCTCTCTCTCCCTAAACACACGCACACTCTTAACACATGCTTCATGTAATCATGTATGTGTTGGAATTACTTAATATAAATGGTTTTCTTGTTTTTGTTAGGGAACGGACGCAATTGAAGGTATCAGCCTAGTACTTTCGACTCTAAGCAAAACAAAAATTAGCTCTACATCATTTGCAAGGATTAATAATTTACGATTGCTTAAGATGCACAATGTACATGTCACCGGAAGCCTTGAACATTTGTCAAACCAATTAAGGTGGCTCTGCTGGCATCACTATCCTTTGAAATGTTTACAGTCTATTTTTCATATGGAAAAGCTCATGGTGCTAGATATGCAGTACAGTAAACTCAATACAATATGGAAAGGTAGCAAGGTACGACAGTCCGTAACCTTTTGTTTTTCACCATAGATTAGGAGGCCTAGCAAAATGCAAACACGCGCACGAATAAGACCCTGATTTCATATATATTTTTTATTTTTTTGGTTGAACAGTTTCTTAAAAGCTTGAAGATATTAAACCTCAGTCATTCAAACTTGCTAAAGGGTACCGTGGACTTCAACGGAGGAGTGCCAGTGTTGGAGACATTATTGCTTGAAGGATGTACAAGTTTACTCGAGGTTCATTCATCAATTGGAGTTTTGGTTAGGCTAGCTCACTTGAATTTGGAAGGTTGCAATGAGCTCAGAAATCTTCCGGATAGCATTTGTATGCTAAAATCACTTGGATACCTAAATCTTACAGGTTGCTCCAATCTAGACAAGTTACCTGAAAATATGGGACTTCTCAAGAACCTTACAAGCTTATACATTGATGGGTGTAATAAAGAGAGCCAGTAAACAACTCTTGGTTTTCATCCATTGCTTCGTGTGTGACACTGAAAAGAAGTCCCTGTTCAACGAGATTTCTGCCAAATTCTGTTTCTGCTTTGCAGTGTTTAACAGTATTGAGTGCAAGAGACTGCAATATATCAGATGGAGATATTCCAGTAGAAATTGCGAGCTTGTCCTCATTGAAAATTTTGGATTTAGGTTCAAATATTTTCCGTTTCCTACCGACAGCCTTACTCTGCTATCTAAGCTAGAAGAGCTTGTTGTAGATGGCTGTAAGAGTCTTCAATCATTCCCAAAGCTGCCTCCAAATGTTAAGTCAGTATATATGGATAATTGCACATCAGTGGAAAGATTACCTGATTTATCAGATGGTGAGAAATATGTAATCTTCTATCTTGATAATTGTATTAGCCTTGCTGAGAGACACAATATGGTGACCTTCAACAATTTGAAGTCACTTATCATTCAAAGGAATAGTAATCTGGTTATGAATTTCATGGATAGTCTCTCTCAGGTTAGTCTCTCTCTCTCTCTATATTTCTCACACACACACACACGTGCGTGCGGGCGTACGTACATTAACAAGTGATGATGTTTATGTAACAGGTAGGCACTGAACATGCTGGTCTTCCAGGTCCAATCAGAAACAAAACTATATCTTCTCCTTTATTTGATATTCCAGCAACTACAGAAAAGAAAAGGACATGTTATATTTTATTTGATATTCCATCAATTACAGAAAAGAAAGATTATGTTGAGTTGAGGGTTTTTGCTGCTTATGAGGCCAAGACAGATGGGTCAGTATCAACTCGTATTTCTGAGGTACTTGATCCTCATAATGCAAGTCGTTATCAATGCAGGAGAAGTTGTCGTTCCTATTTCAAATCACGAAACCGTGGAAATTACTATTTGCAGAGCAGAATAACACTCGAGAAAGAAATTGTAGGTGGGAGAAAGAATAGAGGTATGCTTTGAAATAGCACCATCTGCATGTATTGTTGTGAAGATGTGCCAAGTTCAGCTCTTCCACGAAAACATGAGGGGGGTTTTTCAATTGACAAAATCCATGGGCATCAAATAGGCTTCGATCTAGTGGAGACAAGCGGCGGGTTAGCCAACAAGGACTACGACTCGAAAAGGTCAAGTATTATATGGGAGGATGTCAACAACGAAGGGGACACCGAGTATATACGATTGTACCATGAAAATTTTTCTGACCACTTGGTCATTGGAAGTTGGAATTTGGATATTTACCGTTATAAGGAACTTCTAAAGTCAATGTAACAAATTTCTTTGAAAAATTTGAAATTATAAAATTGAGATATTTTTAGCATATATTTGTTTGTTTGTTTGTTTGTTTATTTTTAAATATAATTATTGAAAAATATATTTATAACCATAATTCACAACAATCAAAAGTATTTAATATCACACAAACCACAATAAACAATAAAAAACTTTTTTTATATCAGATTTAAGTTCTCTTCATAAATTAAATTGCACTTAGTATTAAAGTTATTATAAGTAAACACGTTTATTTTCTTACAGATATAAAAAAAATGCTATAAAAATTTTAAGATTATGTAAAAAAATATATTAAATAAGTACGAATATATAACATCATCCTTTTTAGGAAATACCATTCATGTAAGCAACAATTTTGGAACAAAAGAAAGGGCAACAAATCAGACACTTACACATTAAATAAGGTTATTTAATTGATTCTCAAATTTTTACAGTTAATAATGTTTAAAATAATACTTAATTAAATTAGACATGTACAAATTGAAATAATATATATAGAGTAGTTCAAACTTTGTAATATCTTAAGAAAGATTTGGGGTAAATAAAAGTACAAAAGAGAAGAAACGATATTGATAGGGAAAAAATACATTTACGCGGTCTTGGTTCGTAATTAATGGAGGATTAAAGATCAACACATTAACGCGAAGTCTATCTGGATCAAATTTTTGAAGAGTATTTTGTTCGTTTAACATTTCTCAAGTAGATAGAGGGTTGTGTAAGTATTCAATATTGCCTTGTGACCCACAAACCCAAAAAAACCACAAGGAGCTTATTGTAATCTATATTATATATAAAAGTACGAATAACATAAGTATTTTTTTCTTCTTTTGTGAAGACTAATATGCCTCTTGATTTTATATAAAAGATTTTAAGATTTACATTAAATAAATCAGTATAACACCGTATATTTTTATATTAGTGTTAGTATTTCAAATAAATTCAAACTCTACTCTATTTTGCTAAAACAATTAAACAAAAAATTTAAGTTAGATTTACATTAAATTAAATAGTATAGTCCTATAAGTGTATAACTCCATATATTTTTATATTAGTATTATTGTTCCAAATAAATTTAAACTCCAGTTTATTTGACTAAAATAATTAAACAAGTTAGAATTTGTGTTAAATTCAGGGATGGAGCCAAGAGTCAGCTAGGGCGGGCTTTAGCCGGTCCCAAAAAAACTAAAATTAATAATAATAAAATTATATGTATAATAGTATAGGGGTTTTTGTGCCAAGATGACATGCCTGTTGTAGCATAAAATGTGTCATGGATGTAGCGACAAATCCAGCTCCTCTAGAGCAGAGTAGTAAATTCAAACCGTTAATTTAAAATTGTATGGCTCTGATTTCAACAGGCAGTGTCTGCCTCTGGCATGAACTCATTTAAACACAAACATGTATCAAAATCTGAACGGTCAAATTTTTAACTTACGGTGTTCAAATTTCTTTAACTCTCTACAGTGAAATCATCCAATATGTGGAAAATGTGCAAACTCCCTGCAAAACATAGTTCGCCCATAATCCACCATTAATTAAGCAGCTAAATGCCGGTCAAAGATTCAATATTGGATTGTAGTCTTACACATAAAAACAAGTAAATTTAAAACACTTACTGAATGCAAGAAAACTCTGAAAAGAAAAAAAATATGCTAATACCAACTAACAAAGAGGAAATCTTTAGGTTGCTAAAGAACAAACCTGATCAAACATAATATTTGCTGAATCAATATTAAAAACATTTAAGGGACATTCACGATCATGCAGTAATTCAAGGAGCATTGCAAATTCAAGGGGTACTAATTCTATGTACAAAAAAAAAAAAAGACAAAAAAAATTGTGTCTATATACATGCAAATATTATAGGCACAGACATTAGTTTTGGATTCAAATGACTTCTAGGCATGTATTTAACGACTTATTTATGTATTTGTGGTCCATCAAGGAGACTTGGAACCTAAAAGTACTATATTAGTGAAATTGTTTTCCTGTTTCCCCTGTATTTGGATGATTTGTTTGTTTTTTAATTTAACAATCAATGACAGCCTTCGAATCACTTTCGAGCACAAGTCTAGGTGCAGCAATCTCAACTACTTACGCGAACCCCCTCTGCAATAGCCAACAACTCAGCCCTAAGAACCAAAATACACAGAAGCTGCTAGCAGCAGACCACCTGCACTCTCTCACACAACACCCAATACCCATGCATATATAGTAGCTTGGACAGTTGATCCCATCCTTAATTCGCTTGATACCAGCAGCGACGCCAAGTGCAAAGTAAATAATAAAACAATTGCGCACAAAACTCAATATTGTTACTTAATATGCAAATTGCACACAAAAGTAAGACCATTTCCCACGTTCAATTAGTTGAATCATTTATATTAACCTTAATAATTTCACTCTCAAAAATGTCAACTCTTGCCAACTAATCTTTTTCTTGATCTGTTTCAATAATATCCACCATGGCTACAAGCACCCAAAGCAACTACTCTTTTTCATTACGTTGTCCATAAACATAGATTTAATTTTTTCGCTAATTCGTGCTCTCGGGCACATGCATACCTTAGTTTTTTTTAAAAAAATAACGGTTCAAGCCCACTTTCAGCCCACTTAATTAACTCAACCAGCAGCCTATTCAATTAGATAGCTAGCCCATTGCGTATTAAGCCTAGCCCAGCCCATTAGATAGAGCTCCAATTGCAAGCATAAGAAGAGGATACAGTAGCAGCCGAGAAAAAAATTGGGGGAGAGAGCAGCCGTACACGGTTATCGAGATCAATTTTATTTAGATTTTTAAATTTCTTTGGATCAATTAATTATAAAGTATTAATTTAATGTATGTTGGAGTGGATTTCTTGGAGCACTAAAATTCACTTAAATATTCGCGCATACTCAAGTAAATACCTAATTTATATGTTTCTATCTAGAGTTGAAGATGAGTGTATTTAATTAATTCTCTTATACGTATTCATGCTAATTGACTATACTAAATTAATGCTTTAATGTTAAAAATAATTCTTCCTATTGGTGCCTATTTTAACTGAAAAAAATAAATTAGATTCTCATTTTTTTTTGTTAGATTCGCCTTATAATTTGTTAAGAGCGGATATATGGTATGTTTTGACAGATATAGTAAATGTTTTGATCTAATACATATATTTGGATATGGAAAAATTAATAATTGAATTTTAAAATTATCTGCATATATATATACGTATATGTGTGTGAATAAAAGCAGTACGAGAACTCATGTGTGTGGACTGCATTTTTAACATGAATTTGTGTGGGATCATGACTATCCATATTTTTTTACATGAAATTGACACGAATAAGAGGTATATTAATATGCTGCATTAATATGAGAAACAAAATACTTGACAACCTTGTAAATCAACTTGGTAAGACGCAATGTGGCAAAAGACTTTCTTTTAAGTATTAAAATATTTGGTACAACTTAAGAAAAAAATATATACTTTCACCATCAAAAGTTAGCGTTGGCAAATGACAAATCCTATAATTGTGATGGGATGTTGTAAGTGCCTTTTATGTGGATAGATCATATATGAGAACAAGTTTTATAGAGAGCTTCATATGTACGAAGGAAAAAAATAAAAATAAATAATAGGCCATCCCGATCCAAGATGGTTATAAAATTCTAATCAATTTGTTTCGTTCTATTTGAAAAGACAAATATAAAAAAAAAAGAGGACTCTATTGTCTTTAATACATATAAATTAAGTATCAATGAAATCGCTCGTAAGAACTTCATGCGAAAAAATGTTTAATACCAAGAGATAGTTTTTATCCTAATTGTCGCTATTGGTCCAACCTATTTGTTAAAGAATTTGGTTCACCTTAATATTTTCGTCCTAATATATGACTATTCAGGTGGATATATATAGCTTTATAGTATAAACTATATAATTGAAGGCCTACAATTAAAAGTAAGGATATATATCATAAGTTCGTAATTATATGAAGTTAACTCTGGCCAATCTTTGAGTAATATCTCGTGAGTTTAACAGTTTTGGTTAAAGTGGTATTTTTTATTGATAATTGGTTTAAGTGGTGTTGGTCATTTGAAAGATCGCGAGGTTTTTTTCTCTTTTTTTATAATATTTTTAAAAGAAAAAAAAATTAGACTTTGTTTCAAAATAATATTTTATTTATATGAAATTACGTAACTAAAAAAAATTAATGAGAGCAACTAT
>JAKCWG010000630.1:0-44003 GCA_021464415.1 Lonicera japonica
TTTACCACCAAAATGTGGAATACTTACCTCCCGACATATGTCAACCATAAACTCACGAGTAGTGCAAATGATGAAGATGATGATTCTTGCCGGGAATTGGTCTGGGAAAATATCAAGCCGAATTGACAAAATGATTGAGCCGTACCAACAATCGAGACCTCTTGCTGGGTTAGGGCATATGGGAGATAAAAGCCGAAGGAAAAGCACCATATTCACCGATAGCTCGTTAAATGGATGGCTTGTGAAAGAGGGTGAAGACTTCCCTTATTGTGTGTTTCAAGAGCCATGGATTAATAAAGGGGGGAAAAAGGCAACCAGGGTTAGAAATATTCTTTGAGGAAGATTTGTATATAAGCGAGGGATTTACTCACACCTTCTCAGCTCAGTTGAAGATCACCCAACCGCCTGTCGAGCCATTAAAAGAGGAAGACATGCTCGGAAATATGTTCGAGGTAATGGCAATTGAAGAAGATTACCTCGGGGACCCTGTACCCCTTATACGCCCCATTGAAGAAAAGAAGAAAGAAAAGAAGAAAGAAAAGAACATTGATAGAGATGTATAAGATTTAGAATGTATGTTATATGTACAAAATGATATTTCTATCAATAAAATTGTCAATGTTTTCCCTTACTTTGATTCTTATGATGTGGAAGTGATGAATGAGAACTTGAATGATGAACAAAGAATACAGCCCCTTGAAGGGGACACTATCACAATAAATTTGGGCACCAGTGATAATAAAAAGGAAATAAAAATTGGGGCTGAATTAAATAATGTTGAAAAGACGAATTTAGAAAATTTGTTGAAAGAATTCGTTACTATTTTTGCTTGGTCATATGCTGACATGCTGGGTTTGGATACCAACATTGTGATGCATGAAGTACACACAAAACCCGAATGTAAACCTGTCAAGCAAAAGTTAAGAAAATTAATACCTGAGTGGTCCCTAAAAGTAAAGGAAGAAGTGACGAAACAATTAGATATCGGGTTCATATGAGTCGTTGAATACCCTACTTAGTTGGCCAATATAGTGCCTGTGCCAAAGGCCAACGAAAAAGTGAGGGTTTGTGTTGGTTATCGAAATATGAACGCCGCTTGTCCAAAAGATGATTTTCCGTTGCCAAATATCGATCTCATCGTCAACAACACTGCAAATCATGCCTTAAAATCATTCGTCGATGGGTTCGCCGGGTATAATCAAATTAAAATGCACCCTGATCATCAAGAAAAGACAGCCTTTATCACGCCTTGGGGAACTTACTGCTACACCGTCATGCCGTTTGGGTAAAAAAATGCTGGGGCTACATATCAACGAGCGGCAACTACTTTGTTCCACGATATGATCCATAAGAAAGTAGAAGTGTATGCTGACGACGTGATCATCAAATCCTTAAATCGTGAAAACCACGTCCCAACCCTTCGTACCTTCTTTGAGAGGTTGATATGGTTTCAAATGCGCTTGAATTCTCAAAAGTGTGTATTTGGTGTGACTAAAGGCAAAATGCTGGGATATATAGTCAGTAAAAAGGGAATCAAAGTTGATCTGGCAAAAATCAAAGCTATTCAAGAAATGCCAGTTCTTAGGACTGAGAAGGAAATTCGGGGTTTTTTCGGGAGATTGCAGTTCATAAGCAGATTCATTTCGCAATTGACTCAAATATGTGAGCCAATTTTCAAGCTACTTTAAAAGAATTCGGACGGGCAATGGAAAGAGCAATGCCAAGAAGCGTTTGATAAGATCAAACAATATTTGTCCAACCCGCCAGTTTTAGCACCTCCCCAAATGGGCATTCCGTTGATATTATACATGTCAGTCAATAACTCGTCAGTTACAACAATGTTAGCACAACATTTGCTAAAAACAAGAACTGAGCAAGCAATATATTATCTCAACAAAAAGCTTTCTTCGGGAGAACGAAATTACACAGCTTTAGAGAAATCATGTGCTTCATTGGTTTAGGCCACCAAAAAGTTGTGGCATTACATGTTGGTTTTTTCTGTGATCTTAATCTCACGCCTGGACCCCTTACGATACTTGTTCGAGAAGCCAGTGTTAACTAATAGAATGGCCAAGTGGGTGTTTTTGCTCTCGGAGTTCGATATCTTGTACATAACCCAAAAGGCCGTTAAAAGGCAAGTCATAGCAGATTACCTAGCTGGAAACCCTATCATCGATACCGAGTTAGAGGAATTTGAATTTCCCGATGAGGGTATCATGGAGATTACGAAGGACGACGAATGGAAAATGTACTTTGACGGTGCTTGCAATCGAAATGGAAACGGAATTGGGATTCTATTAATTTCTCCAGATCAGACCCATGCCCCTATGTCTTTCGGCTTGGAGTTTCCTTGTACTAACAACATCGCCGAATATGAAGCCTGTATCGTCGGGTTAAAAATCACTTTACGAAAAGGGGTTCGCAAGATCCAGGTATTTGAGGACTCTGCTCTCATTATTCATCAGATTCTGAAAAAGTGGAAGATCAAAGAGGAAAAGCTTGTACCATTTTTAGCCCAACTCGAAGAAACTTTTGAGAAATTTGATTGTATTGAATTCTTATATATTCCAAGAACACATAATAACTTTGATGATGCATTGGCTACTCTGGCCTAGATGATAGAAATTTCGGGGGAGAAAGAAAAATTTAGATCCAAATTCAGAAGCGGGCGAATCCAGTGTTTTGTCTATCACTAGATGTTGAAAGTGGAAATAGGGTTGAACCAAGTGTTTGGTATTATGATATATGGCAACTACTTAAGCACAATGAATACCCACCAAATACCGACAAAGCCACTCGAATCGCACTTCGCCAACTTGCATCCATATTCATTATTTGTGCGAGAAAATTATACCGAAGATATAATGATGGTATACATCTTTAGTGCCTCGATGAGGAAAGGTCTCAAACTATGATGGAACAAATCCATAGTGGAGAATGTGGCCCACACATGAGCGGTCATACACTGGCACGGAAGATAGTCTGTCAGGGGTATTATTGGCTGACAATGCAAAAAGATTGTTTCAAATACGTCAAATGTTGTCACCAATGCCAAATATACGCGAAAGCGCAGAAGCTCCCACCAAAAGAATTGTATCCTATGACATCTCCTTGGCCATTTCCCATCTGGGGTATCGACATAATCGGTAAGATCTCGCCAAAAGGTAGCAATGGGCACGAATACATTCTAGTTGCTATCGATTATTTCACCAAATGGGTTGAAGCCGAATCCTACAAAGATTTAAATGCCAAGAAGGTAGCTCGATTCATCCGACACAACATCATATGCCGATACGGAATACCACATGAAATCATATCCGACAATGGGACGCACTTTGAGGGTGAAGCTAAAGAAATTATGAAAGAATACGGAATCAAACGCCACAAATCTTCTCCTTACCGTCCGCAGACTAATGGGGCTGTTGAGGCCGCTAACAAGAATTTAAAGAACATTATTAGTAAGATGGTGAAATCCGACAGGGATTGGCTCAAAAAACTTCCATATGCATTCTGGGGGTATCGTACCACTAAAAGAGTTTCTACAAAGTCAACGCCTTTCTCCCTCATATATGGAATGGAAGCAGTTTTGCCAGTAGAAAAGGAAATACCCTCTTTAAGGGTTATTCTGGAAAATTATGTCACTGAAAATGATTGGATAGTGGCACGATACGAGGAGTTGGCAATGATCGACGAAAAACGTTTGAAGGGTTAATATTAACATCAAGGATACCAAAAGCATGTTGCAAAAGCTTTTAATAAGAAAATTTGAGCTAGAGGCATCATAGTTGGGGACTTGGTACTTAAAAAAATCCGTGAACCGGCTCGAGACCCACGAGGAAAATTCGCACCAAAATGGACAGGTCCATACATCGTCACTAAGATACTATCTGGAGGTGCCATTCTCCTTACCGATATTGATGGCCAAGAATTAAACTCACCAGTCAACCTCGATCGATTGAAGAAATATTATCAATAGAGTTGTATGTATGAACTACGAAGACCCGAGCCCCTAAAAAAATCACCATGAGGGGAAACGTAGCCAACCTGAGTTAAAATTTCAGGCCCGGCCTGGTCCTTATAATAGTATTCATTCATTTGGAGGCAAAAGGGGCAGAAAGAGATTTTCCATATATATAACCAAAGCTTTTCATACAAAACAACCTACATCAAACATACTTACATCATTTCCTACATAAACTCCCTATATCTTTCACCTACTTAAACCCAAAATGCTTTCACAAAGAAGCCATCCATCAAACCTAACCATAAACCATCAACCATCAATCAATCGCAGAGTACAAAATCCTCTCCCGCTGTATGGCATGATATGAAGCAAGAACCGTCTCATCTGTCACTCGTGTATCCGCAAACCTGAACCATCTTATCATCATTGGCTCATGCTCAATGGTATGATGAACACGACGCCAAATGTGCAACAGAACATCAGAACGAGTCGCCTGGGTAATATCAACCTCGACCCATGAAATCGTCGGGTATAGCGAGTGGACCACAAACCCGTCAAGTAGTCTTCAACCTCGGGGTAATGGGAAGAGCCACTGAAGAGAAGTCCCTCAATGGAGGGGGCACACTCAAGGGGACGCCAAACTGTCTCATCAACCGCCGGAGTACGTAAAATAATGTCTCCCTCAAGCCACGAAACCAAAGGAAGTTCTGCCCACCCATGCTCATAATCATCGTCCTCACAAGCCACCAGGGAATCTCCCAAAGAATCGAAGAAAAATACTCTGAAAAATGAACGGCCCAATCAAATGATGACAAACGATGAATCAGGGCATAATCAGGGCGAAGAAAAAAATCCCGAGAATCCCAGGGAAGACGAGGCTCTAGATATCGGAATCTCTCGGTCACCCACATGTATAGCAGATCTGGACTACCTCGAAAATAGTCAACCCGAGACTGAACCAAAGCATCTAAACCATTCAGTGTCTCCCCCAGCAAAATGGGAGTCACCAAATGACCGCGTCTAGCCTCAGCTACGACACGGATAATCAAGGGATCTATGAGAATGGCATCTCCGGTAACCAAGAGCATCTGAGAAAAAGAAAAAATCATACATGCAGAAGTCCGACCTGAATAATAAGTCGGATCATCACCATGATGAATGAAAAAGTCCGCCAGGAAACGCAGATCAAGCCATCCGTCTACTATCATAGGTCGACACTCGCTCTCCCTCAGACCCAATAGCTCGGGCAACATAACTCGAGGACTACTAGCATCTCGCAGGGATGCCAACGGCCAAGAAACATCCTGGCGCATCAGTAGTGTGAACTCCTCAATCGTCGGACACAGCACATCCAGTTCGATACGGAAGCAATGATTCTCTAGATCCCAAAACTCAGCAAGACCGAGGAGGAAAAACCAGTTAATCTTGTGAGAACACCAGCGATGGAGATGGCTCAAGTCACCCCAGTTGAGGCCATAATCAGCCTCGGCTAAAGACACAAAATCAGACAAAAGGGAGAAAGCAGCACCGGTGCGAAAATTAGACATGATGATAGAGAAAGAAGAAGTGTTTTAGGCTAGAAAGATAGAATGAATAATGACCTCAATGAGGAAAAAAGGACAAATTCGCGCTCTATTTATAGCCAAAAGGTACAGGCCAACCGTACGGCTGGGTACCAACCGTACGGCTGCTTGCTAACCGTGCGGTTGGTTCCCAATCGTATGGCTACCCCCTGCGGGTAGGGCCTGCGGTTGGCTCCTCCCCTTGTTCAAAATTCTCAGTTTTTCAAACTTTTTTTGCAATACATCAAGAAACAAATATTGCCAAACTTTATTCAGGAAGAACGATCCATCATTGCATGCATATAAATTTGATAATTACTTGCTAACATATGTACTTAACCGTTTTCGCAAGTCAATTTGTAATAATATTGCCAACAAATACACTTAACCATTTTCTTTCATAAATTGGCTAACACATGTCGTTAACTATTTTTTTTCAATCAAGTGTGTAATAATTTTGCTAACATATGTTACATAACCATTTTTTCAACCACATTCACAATAATTTTGTAACATTCTCAAATCACATCACACACAAACATATTTTTCTTCAAAAACACAAGTACTTTATTCATAATTTAAAATCAGTCACGCGAATAACTTAATAAAACAACTTGTTCATAAAAGACAAATACATTTAAATTAACCACTAAATTAGAAAAAAAATTCCTCAAAAACCAAAATACATCTAAATTAAGAAGTTTTTAACCTAAAACCATCATCGAACCATCAAAAACTAAAACCGTCAACTCTAACGCTGCGAGGAAGGGGGAGGATCCATAGTACGAGGCCGCTTCGCTTCTGTCTCGCCAACGCCCTCCGCTAAACTCTCCAAAGCCGTGCAACCATGACCCTGAGGAGGAGGAACAAGCCTAGAAGTACGTCCCGACTGCTGAACGGACTGAGAAGGTACCGCCGATCGCGACCGCGAGCGAGATGGGTGATATGTAGATGTCGTGTCACCCGCCAACCATCTACTGTATCTCTCCATGTACTCCATCGGGAAGGGGGCCGCGAACGTCAGCAACCTGTAGGCATTGAAGTAACTCCGCTACCTCTTGAAGTCGGAATAAGCCCATCTGTCAAAACCAAGTTATCAGTTAATATTTTTAATCACACATGTACCAAACTTTTTGCAAATGAAATCATACCTCCTCGTCCAAGACGTGCGCCAAAGCTCACATCTGCTCGTCATCCACGGGCACGTCAGGGATCCAGTACTGCTTTAGCCAGTTGAAGTCCATATAGGGAATATCTCGCGGGTACTTTGGGATCGAATAAGACGTCGACACCCCTCCAGCCTGCAATGGACCCACCTCAGCTCCACCAATGCCTCCCGTCGGGAGGGTATCCCCATCGGTCTCCTCCATCTCTGGCGCCACCGCTTTGCCCTTTCCCTTGTCGCCGCCCTCACCCACTAGAGCCTGACCTATGCCCGCTTTAGCCCCCAATCGCGACGAGAACTTTCCTACTTCTCTGAAAGCGATATCGCGTGCAGCGCCTGACGATGGGGTAAATAAAGAGTAAGGCCTCAAACCCACCGACCTAGCACCTGGGGACCCAACAGGTGTACGCAGCAACGGCGAAAAAGATACATGTTGGGCCCAATCCATGTCGCTGGGCCCAAATATAGGTGATGACCCTGACGCTGACCCACATCCCTCCGGTGTCTGCGCCGACTCCAGCATCTGCCTAATCCCCTCCGATGACAACTGGGGTGTCCTCCCTGATGTAACCGGTGCAACAGGTGGACTCGACACCAGACTCCTCCCCCCAACTGGGCTCCCCCCTCCCCTCGTCGTCCTACTTTGTCCAGGCGAAAACGCAACAGTCGGCTCCTCCCCTACTACCCCACCTGGCACATCTGGCGACGTCCCACCGTTTTCTCCATCCAACGGCACCTCCTCAAACCCCTCTTCATCCTTCTCCCCCACCTGCTGTGGGCCAGCATCCCTCTCACCATGCAGATTCTCATCATCAAAATTCGCGATTCCCTTAGCTCTCTGATTGGGCGCAGGAACGGGCTGATGTGGGACCCGTTCTGAAATGTACAGCTGTCCCCGGATATACATTAGATCTCCTCCAATGGCAGCATATCTCGCGTAGATCACTCATCCACGCATACCCCTCATCTCCCTCATCAGATAACAGTTAGAAAACGTCCCATACTCACCCTCCATCAACAAACCATCAATCAGGACGCCTGCTAAAAACAACGCCGGCTCCTCTTCAGATATCGTACCCGATCGCCTTATCGCTGCTGGAGGCCATGATGGAACCCTAAAACCTAACCCAGGAATATGCTGTCTCACCACCCGCTCACCTAGGTAAAACGCCACCACGTACTTATGAGCGAATAACCGTCTTGAAGGCGCAGCTGCTAGCGCATTGGCATACCCCCACTGCTGTGTCACATATACAGGGCACGGGCTCCACTGAACCTGCCACATCGAATATACGCCATAAATAACTTCATTTTCTTCTTTTTCTCTCCAAAAACTTATTTAAAATGCATACCTAATCTAGCTATAGACCAGAGACGCCGCCTGCACTAACATTCGGAGTTAAGTATCGGTACACCCCAACTATATTCCCGCTGTAATACCGTCTAAAAAGCAGGAACTCATCCGTGAATGTCGGGTGTAAGTTGATCTGACCAATACCCTGATGGGTATGCGCGATAAACCACATCTGTCAAATAAAAAATATTCTTTATTAAAACATGCATTTTTATCATATTACATTAAAAAATGATTGATGTTAAACTTTTTTACCTCCCAAAGCGTAGCCAACCCACGGTTGTTGAGCTTCATGTGATGGCACACCAAATCCATCGACTCGTATAACACAGCCAGCACGTATCCTCCCCACGCGAATGTATACAGCTGGTCGAAGAACCACAGGTATGGCAACCACCATAGCTATAAGTTGTCGGCTCCATGCACGTAGAAGAAGTCATGCAGCACCAACAGTAGAAAACACCGAGACAGGATTATTTTGAAAAGCATTATGAAAACCATTCAAACTACTTGCAAGATATCTAAAATTGGAATTAGATACATGATCCATTAAGAGACCAAAAAGGTGAATTGGGTGCCTAACACCTTCCCAATTTGTAATATTGTTCCCGAACCCTAACAAAGTTTATTTTAAACTTTGGTTTCAAAATGTATGAAAGATAGTTCATTTTCGAATTATCCTCCATACGATCTTTTGTTTGTTTCTTGTAAAACAAACTGGCGACTCTACTAAACACGTTTTCCTCCAAAATAATAAACCGAGAAGGATGGGTCGGAGATCCAAATTTCCACAGCCGCAGGGTATTTACCCCCCAGCCGTACGGCTGGCAGCCAACCGCACGGTTGGGGGTTAGCCGTACAGTTGGCTAGCCTGCGGCTGGCTCCTAAATCCTATAAATAGGCCATTGTTTTAATCATTTATCCTCACTTCTTCTTGCGATATCTCTATCTAGCATATAAATTTCTGACTTTCAAAAACATTTAGCGAGTGTTCTATAGTAGTGTGAGCGATGGCATTTGCGAGACTTCTTTCGATATTTGTGATGATGATAAGGGGCCCACCGGAGGGCGGGGAGGCTCTAGAGCTTCTCTCGGGGGACAAGGTGGAGGCTATTACGGCTACATGGATGGGCATCTGATTTGTGAGATACATCATGAAGATTAGGACGGTGTGGCATAGGAGGGGCCGCTGGGGGCAAACGGGTCATTACAGCGAGCGATGTACCGTGATGTGCCGTTGATCTCACCGGGAGAGGGGTGAGAGTGGCTGCTGATGGAGCCCGCGGCACACGAGATCTGTCACTGGACTAGGGTATATTTTGATCTTTAATTTAAGTGATATTTTAGCAAAATCTAATGACATGATATGCATGAAATGCGATAGATTTAATAATTACTCGCCATGGTAGATATACTTAACATAATATATTTTTCAAAGTGTATATATATATATTACACCGGATAAATAAACTGTTAGTGAGCCATATAATTTATTGAAATCCGTGATGTAATAGAGGATTGGTCATTACCGTGGTATCACACGTGCTACTCCTGAGCTCCGAGATCAGTTACCCCCGTTGGTGAGGGCTTATTTGATCACGACCCCGTTTGGGCGGTTTATCGAGGTTTTGCCAGGCAGAGAGTTTCAGCGATTATTGAGTCTACCGATAATGTTAGGAGATAGATGGTAGGACACGACACACACATTCCACTAGGGTTAGGGAGAGATGACGTTGACCCCAGAGGATGTTTTCGTACTAACGGGGTTACCATTCGGAGGGGAGGCTTTGGCACCTAACTCGCGGGTGCGAATCACGTTGGACGGGATGGGTGCAGCATTAGGATGAAGGCCTAGCCGGATAGTAGCAGATGGGATCCCTCATACAGCAATGGTGCATCACATCGAGGTAGAGAGCAAGAGGTTTGGGGATGGACCGATGACGCGGCAAGACACCGACAGCTGTCTCGGTGTTTTCTATTGTTGGTGCTGCAGGACTTCTTCTACGCGTGTGGCAGCGACAACTTGCGGCTATGGTGGTTGCCGTACCTACGGTTCTTCGACCAGCTGTACGCATTCGCGCATACCCATCAGGGTATTCGTCAGATCAACTTACACCCGACATTCGCGAATGAGTTACTACTTTTCAGACGGTATCACAGCGGGAACATAATTGGGGTGTACCGATACTTGACTCCGGATGTTAGTGCAGGCGACGTCTCTGGTCTATAGCTAGATCAGGTACGCATTTTAAATAAGCTTTTGGAGAGAAAACGAAGAAAATAAAGTTATTTATGGCGTATATTTGATGTGGTAGGTTTAGTGGAGCCCGTGGCCTGCATATATGACACAGCAGTGGGGGTATGCCGATGCGTTAGCGGCTGTGCGCTCAAGACGGTTATTCGCTCATGAGTACGGGGTGGAGTTTTACCAAGGTGAGCGGGTGGTGAGACAAAAAACTCCTGGGTTAGGTTTTAGGGTTCTAGTATGGCCTTCAGCGGCGATGAGGTGACTGGGTACGATATCTGCAGAGGAACGGGCGTTGTTTTTGGTAGGTGTCCCGATTAATGGTTTATTGATGGAGGGTGAGTATGGGACGTTTGCTCACCGCTATCTGATGAAGGAGATGAGGGGTATGCGTGGACGAGTGATCTACGCGAGATATACTGCCATCGAAGGAGATCCAATGTATATTCGGGGACAACTGTACATTTCACAACGAGTCCCACATCAGCCTGTTCTTGCGCCCAACCGGAGAGCTAAGGGAATCGCGGATTCGAATGACGAGAATCCGCATGGTGAGAGGGATGTTGGCCCACAGCAGGTGGAGGAGGAGGATGAGGAGGGGTCTGAGGAGGTGCCGTTAGAGGGAAAAACGGTGGGATGTCGCCAGTTGTGCCAGGTGGGGGAGTAGGGGAGGAGTCGACTGTTGCGGTTTCGACTGAACGAGGTAGGGCGACAAGGGGAGGGAGGAGCCCAGTTAGGGGGCGAAGTCCGGTGTCGAGGCCACCTGTCGCATCGGTTACACCGGGGAGGACACCCCAGTTGTCATCGGAAGGGATTAGGCAGATGCTGGAGTCGACGCAAACACCGGAGGGACATGGGTCCGTGTCAAGGTTGTCACCCATGTTTGGGCCTGGCGACATGGATTGGGCCAACATTTATCTTTTTCGCCGTTACTGCGTACACCTGTTGGGTCCCCAAGTGCCAGGTCGGTGGGTTTGAGGCCTTGCTCTTTATTTACCCCATTGTCAGGCGCTGCACGCGGTATCGCTTTCAGAGAAGTAAGAAAGTTCGCGTCGCGATTAGGGGCTGAAGCGGGCATAGGTCAGACTCTATCGGGTGAGGGCGGCGACAAGGGAAAGGGGAAAGTGGTGGCGCCAGAGATGGAGGAAACTGATGGGGATACCCTCCCGACGGGTGGATTTGGTGGAGATGAGGCGGGTCCATCGCAGGCTGGCGGAGCGTCGATGTCCTATTCGATCCCAGAGTACCCGCGAGATATTCCCTATATGGACTTTCACCAACTAAAGTAGTATCGGATCCTCGATGTGCCCGTGGATGACGAGCAGATGGGAGCTTTAGCGCACGTCTCGGACGAGGAGGTATGATTTCTTTTGCAAATAGTTTGGTGCATGTGCAATTAAAAATATTAACTGATAACTTGGTTTTGACAGATGGGCTTATTTCGACTTCGAGAGGTAGCCGAGTTACTGAGGAGCTACTTCAATGCCTACGAGTTGCTAACGTTAGTGGTCCCCTTCCCGACGGAGTACATGGGGAGATACAGTAGACTGTTGGCGGGTGACACGACGGCTACATATCACCCAACTCGCTTGCAGTCGCGATCGTCGGTAACTTCTCAGTCCGTTCAGCAGTCAGGACGTACTTCTAGGCTTGCTCCTCCTCCTCAGGGTCATGTTCGCATGGCTTCGGAGAGTCCAGCGGAGGGCGTTGGCGAAATGGAAGCGAAGCGGCCTCGTACTATGGATCCTCCTCCTTCCCCGCAGCGTTAGAGTTGACGGTTTTAGTTTTTGATGGTTCGATGATGGTTTTAGGTTAAAAACTTCTTAATTTAGATGTATTTTGGTTTTTGAGGAAAACATTTTTAATTTAGTGGTTAATTTAAATGTATTTGTCTTTTATGAACAAGTTGTTTTATTAAGTTATTCGTGTGACTAATTTTAAATTATGAATAAAGTACTTGTGTTTTGGAAGAAAAATATGTTTGTGTGTGATATGATTTGAGAATGTTACAAAATTATTGTGAATGTGGTTGAAAAAATGGTTATGTAACATATGTTGGCAAAAGTATTACACACTTGATTGAAAAAAAATAGTTAACGACATGTGTTAGCCAATTTATGAAAGAAAATGGTTAAGTGTATTTGTTGGCAATATTATTACAAATTGACTTGCGAAAACGGTTAAGTACATATGTTAGCAAGTAATTATCAAATTTATATGCATGCAATGATGGATCGTTCTTCCTGAATAAAGTTTGGCAATATTTGTTTCTTGATGTATTGCAAAAAAAGTTTGAAAAACTGAGAATTTTTGAACAAGGGGAGGAGCCAACCGCAGGCCCTACCCGCAGGGGGTAGCCATACGATTGGGAACCAACCGCACGGTTAGCAAGCAGCCGTACGGTTGGTACCCAGCCGTACGGTTGGCCTGTACCTTTTGGCTATAAATAGAGCGCGAATTTGTCCTTTTTTCTTCATTGAGGTCATTTTTCATTCTATCTTTCTAGCCTAAAACACTTCTTCTTTCTCTATCATCATGTCAACTTTTCGCACCAGTGCTGCTTTCTCCCTTTTATCCGATTTTGTGTCTTTAGCCAAGGCTGATTGTGGCCTCAACTAAGGTGACTTGAGCTATCTCCATCGCTGGTGTTCTCACGAGATCAACTGGTCTTTCCTCCTTCGGTCTTGCTGAGTTTCGGGATTTAGAGGATCATTGCTTCCGTATCGGACTGGATGAGCTATGTTCGACAATTAAGGAGTTCACACTACTGATGCGCCAGGATGTTTCTTGGCCGTTGGCATCCCTGCGAGATGCTAGTAGTCCTCGAGTTATGTTGGCCGAGCTATTGGGTCTGAGGGAGAGCGAGTGTCGACCTATGATAATAGACGAACGGCTTGATCTGCGTTGCCTGGCGTACTTTTTCATTCATCATGGTGATGATCCGGCTTTCTATTCAGGTCAGACTTCTGCTTATATGATTTTTACTTTTTCTTAGATGCTCTTGGTTACCGGAGATGCCATTCTCGTAGATCCCTTGATTTGGTGACTCCCATTTTGCTAGCGAAGATACTGAATGGTTTAGATGCTTTGGTTCAGTCTCGGGTTGACTATTTTTGAGGTAGTCCATATCTGCTATACATGTGGGTGACCGAGAGATTCTGATATCTAGAGCCCCATCTTCCCTGGGATTCTCAGGATTTCTTTTTTTGCCCTGATAATGACCTGATTCATCGTTTGTCATCATTTGATTGGGCCGTTCATTTTTCGGAGTCTTCTTCTTCGATTCATTGGGAGATTCCCTGGTGGTGCGTGAGGATGATGATTATGAGCATGGGTAGGTAGAACTTCCTTCGATTTCGTGGCTTGAGGGAGACATCATTTTACATACCCGGGCGGTTGACAAGACAGTTTGGCGTCCCCTTGAGTATGCCCCTTCCATTGAGGGACTTCTCTTCAGTGGCTCTTCCCATTACCCCGAGGTTGGAAACTACTTTACGGGGTTTGTGGTCCACCCGCTATACCCGATGATTTCATGGGGCCGAGGTTGGCATTACCCAGGCGACTCGTTCTGATGTTGTGTTGCACATTTGGCGTCGTGTTCATCATACCATTGAGCATGAGCCGATGATGATGAGATGGTTCAGGTTCGCGGATACACGAGTGACAGATGAGACAGTTCTTGCTTCATATCATGCCATGCAGCGGGAGAGGATTTTGTACTCTGCGACTGATTGATGGTTGATGGTTTATGGTTAGGTTTGATGGATGGCTTCTTTGTGAAAGCATTTTGGGTTTAGGTAGGTGAAAGATATAGGGAGTTTATGTAGGAAATGATGTAGGTTGTTTTGTATGAAAAGCTTTGGTTATATATATGGAAAATCTCTTTCTGCCCCTTTTGCCTCCAAATGAATGAATATTATTATAAGGACTAGACTGGGCCTGAAAGTTTAACTCAGGTTGCCTACATTTCCCCTAATGATTATTTTTTTTAGGGGCTCAGGTCTTCATAGTTCATACATACAACTCTATTGATAATATTTCTTCAATCGATCGAGGTTGACTAGTGAGTTTAATGCTTGGCCATCAATATCGGTAAGGAGAATGGCACCTCCAGATAGTATCTTAGTGACGATGTATGGACCTGTCCATTTTGGTGAGAATTTTCCTCGTGGGTCTCAAGTCAGTTCACGGATTTCTTTAAGTACCAAGTCCCTAACTATTGATGACGGCAGCAGAATCAAAGCAGTGAACTCGGATGCGAGACTGGTTGGTGGCGTTGCAAGAGATGTGTCATTGAAAGTGGATAATTGGTGTGGTCGTTGCAGTTTCATGGCTGTGCCTTTGGATGATTTTCAAGTCATACTCGGCTTGAAATTCTTCCTTAAGGCGCAAGTTTCAGTTATGCCGCACTTGCAAGGATTGTTCATCATGTATGATGCCTCTAGCTCGAATTTTCTTATTAAAGGCTTTTGCAACACGCTTTTGGTATCCTTGATGTTGATATAAAGCCTTCAACCGTTTTTCGTTGGTCATTGCCAACTCCTCGTATCGTGCCACTATTCAATCATTTTCAATGACTTGATTTTCCAGAATAACCCTTAAAGAGGGTATTTCCATTTGTACTGGCAAAACTGCTTCCATTCCATATGTGAGGGAAAAAGGCGTTGGCTTTGTAGAAACTCTTTCAGTGGTACAATACCCCCAGAGTGCGTATGGAAGTTTTTCGGGCCAATCTCTGTCGGATTTCACCATCTTACTAATAATGTTCTTTAAATTCTTGTTAGCAGCCTTAACAGCCCTATTAGTCTGCGAACGATAAGGAGAAGATTTGTGGCGTTTGATTTCGTATTCTTCAGTAATTTCGTTAGTTTCACCCTCAAAGTGCGTCCCATTGTCGGAAATGATTTCATGTGGTACTTCGTATCGGCATATGATGTTGTGTCGGATGAATCGAGCTACCTTCTTGGCATTTAAATCTTTGTAGGATTCGGCTTCAACCCATTTGGTGAAGTAATCGATAGCAACTAGAATGTATTCGTGCCCATTGCTACCTTTTGGCGAAATCTTACCGATTATGTCGATACCCCAGATGGAAAATGGCCAAGGAGATGTCATAGGATACAATTCTTTTGGTGGGAGCTTCTGCACTTTCGCGTATATTTGGCATTAGTGACAACCTTTGACGTATTCGAAACAATCTTTTTGCATTCTCAGCCAATAATACCCTTGACGGACTATCTTCCGTGCCAGTGTATGACCGCTCATGTGTGGGCCACATTCTCCACTATGGATTTGTTCCATCATTGTTCAAGACCTTTCCTTATCAAGGCACTGAAGATGTATACCATCATTATTTCTTCGGTATAATTTTCGCGCACAAATAATGAATCTGGATGCAAGTCAGCGAAGTGCGATTCGAGTGGCTTTGTCGGTATTTGGTGGGTATTCATTGTGCTTAAGTAGTTGCCAGATATCATAATACCAAACACTTGGTTCAACCCTGTTTCCACTTTTAACATCTAACGATAGACAAAACACTGGATTCGCCCGCTTCTGAATTTGGATCTGAATTTCTTCTTTTTCCCCTGGAATTTCTATCATCGAGGCCAAAGTAGCCAATGCATCAGCAAAGTTATTCTGTGTTCTTGGAATATAGAAGAATTCAGTACAATCAAATTTCTCGAAAGTTTGTTCGAGTTGGGCTAAAAATGGTACAAGCTTTTCCTATTTGATCTTCCACTTTTTCAGAATCTGATGAATAATGAGAGCAGAGTCCTCAAATACCTGGATCTTGCGAACCCCTTTTCGTAAATCGATTTTTAACCCGACGATACAGGCTTCATATTCGGTGATTTTGTTAGTACAAGGAAACTCCAAGCCGAAAGACATAGGGGCATGGGTCTGATCTGGAGAAATTAATAGAATCCCAATTCCGTTTCCATTTCGATTGCAAGCACCGTCAAAGTACATTTTCCATTCGTTGTCCTTCGTAATCTCCATGATACCCTCATCAGGAAATTCAAATTCCTCTAACTCGATATCGATGATAGGGTTTCCAGTTAGGTAATCTGTTATGACTTGCCTTTTAATGGCCTTTTGGGTTATGTACAAGATATCGAACTCCGAGAGCAAAAACACCCACTTGGCCATTCTATTAGTTAATACTGGCTTCTCGAACAAGTATCGCAAGGGATCCAGTCGTGAGATTAAGATCACAGAAAAAACCAACATGTAATGCCGTAACTTTTGGGTGGCCCAAACCAATGAAGCACATGATTTCTCTAAAGCTGTGTAATTTCGTTCTCTCGAAGAAAGCTTTTTGCTGAGATAATATATTGCTTGCTCAGTTCTTGTTTTCAGCAAATGTTGTGCTAACATTGCTCTTACTGACGAGTTATTGACTGACATGTATAATATCAACAGAATGCCCATTTGGGGAGGTGCTAAAACTGGTGGGTTGGACAAATATTGTTTGATCTTATCAAACGCTTCTTAGCATTGCTCGTTCCATTGCCGTCCGAATTCTTTTGAAGTGGCTTGAAAATTGGCTCGCATATTTGAGTCAATTGCGAAATGAATCTGCTTATGAACTGCAATCTCCCGAAAAAACCCCGAATTTCCTTCTCAGTCCTAAGAACTGGCATTTCTTGAATAGCTTTGATTTTTGCCAGATCAACTTCGATTCCCTTTTTACTGACTATATATCCCAGCATTTTGCCTTTAGTCACACCAAATACACACTTTTGAGAATTCAAGCGCATTTGAAACCATATCAACCTCTCAAAGAAGGTACGAAGGGTTGGGACGTGGTTTTCACGATTTAAGGATTTGATGATCACGTCGTCAGCATACACTTCTACTTTCTTATGGATCATATCGTGGAACAAAGTAGTTGCCGCTCGTTGATATGTAGCCCCAGCATTTTTTTACCCAAACGGCATGACGGTGTAGCAGTAAGTTCCCCAAGGCGTGATAAAGGCTGTCTTTTCTTGATGATCAGGGTGCATTTTAATTTGATTATACCCGGCGAACCCATCGACGAATGATTTTAAGGCATGATTTGCAGTGTTGTCGACAATGAGACCAATATTTGGCAAAGGAAAATCATCTTTCGGACAGGCGGCGTTCATATTTCGATAATCAACACAAACCCTCACTTTTTCATTGGCCTTTGGCACAGGCACTATGTTAGCCAACCAAGTAGGGTATTCAACGACTCGTATGAACCCAACATCTAATTGTTTCGTCACTTCTTCCTTTACTTTTAGGGACCATTCAGGTATTAATTTTCTTAACTTTTGCTTGACAGGTTTACATTCGGGTTTTATGTGTACTTCATGCATCACAATGTTGGTATCCAAACCCAGCATGTCAGCATATGACCAAGCAAAAACATTGACTAATTCTTTCAAAAAAAATTCTAAATTCGTCTTTTCAACATTATTTAATTCAGCCCTAATTTTTATTTCCTTTTTATCATCACTGGTGCCCAAATTTATTGTGATAGTGTCCCCTTCAAGGGGCTGTATTCTTTGTTCATCATTCAAGTTCTCATTCATCACTTCCACATCATAAGAATCAAAGTAAAGGGAAACATTGACAATTTTATTGATAGAAATATCATTTTGTACAGATAACATACATTCGAACTCTTCTACATCTCTATCAATGTTCTTTTCTTTCTTCTTGTACTTCTTCTTTTCTTCAATGGGGCGTATGAGGTGTACAGGGTCCCCGAGATAATCTTCTTCAATTGACATTACCTCGAACATATTTCCGAGCATGTCTTCTTCTTTCAATGGCTCGACAGGCGATTGGGTGATCTTCAACTGAGCTGAGAAGGTGTGAGTAAATCCTTCACTTATATACAAATCTTCCTCAAAGAATATTTCTAACCCCGGTTGCCTTTTTCCCCCTTTATTAATCCATGGCTCTTGAAACCCACAATAAGGGAAGTCTTCACCCTCTTTCACAAACCATCCATTTAACGAGTTATCGGTGAATATGGTGCTTTTCCTTCGGCTTTCGTCTCCTATATGCCCTAACCCAGCAAGAGGTCTCGGTTGTTGGTACGGCTCAATCATTTGTGCATTTCCGGCTTGATATTTTCCCAGACCAATTCCTGGCAAGAATTTCATCTTCCTCATCATTTGCACTACTCGTGAGTTTATGGTTGACATATCGTCAGGAGGTAGATATTCCTCATTTTGGGTGGTAAGAGCTTGTACTTTTGGTTCATATGTAAATCCCCCGAGTTGTACGTCTTGGCTACCAATTCCCAACACAGGCGAGTCTTTGGGCACTATGGTTCTTTCGGGATCTCCCTTAATGATAATAGTATCCCCGTTGAAAGGTATTTTTATCTTTTGATGAAGAGAAGAAGGAAGTGCGCCAACTTCATGCAACCAAACTCGGCCCAGTAACAAATTAAAACTCGACGGAATATCGATGACTTGAAACTCAGTCGTAAACGTAGCCGGTCCCATTTCCATGTCCAGCATAACATAACCCAATACTTCTCGCTTGGAATTATCATATGCTCAAACCGTGACCGGAGATTCGTCTTGCATGGTCAAATCGATACCCAAACAAACCGCAGTCTTCAACGGGCATACATTGATTGTAGAACCATTATCCATGAGAACATATGGTATAGACATTTCATAGGCCATAATGGTAATATGTAAGGCTTGATTATGATCCCGGCCAATTGGTGATAGATCCTCGTCAGAGAACCCGAGTGTTTGTTTTTGCACCCCCATTGAAGCGATCATTGTCGTTAATTCATTCGGGGTGGCTTCGAGAGGAACAACTGATTCATCTAGCATTTTCATTAGTGCCATACGGTGTGGCTTAGATGCCACCAAGAGTCCCTAAATTAAAATTTGGTCTTGTGTTTTCTTCAATTGTTCCATAACACGCCCTTCTTCCGGATCTTTTACAGGTTCTTTGGAAGGAGTAGTAACAGTAGGTTGCTTGTCACTTGGTGGTTGGTAGACTTTTCCAGAGCGAGTCAACTGTTGGACCCATGTTGTTACTGGATCAATTGTTTCTACAGGTGATTCCATAGAGACTGTAGGCGTCTTCTTTTCAACCTGAGAGAGTTTGTTCCAGTCGAAAGCGATCATGTTTACTTGCGATGGGTATTTTCTTTGGTATATACCTTTCCTTATTGCTTTTCCAAGGTTATACCCAAGGCCTTATCGTCTCGAGTTGTCTTTGAATTGGGAAAAGTAAGCAATTCCTTGATTTCATTTTTCGAGCCCAAGTCCTGGTATGAATTGCATTCGTTCTATCCACCCCATGACTTTCGGATTAACCATTTCTTGTAATTGCAAGGTAGAAGTTTCATCAATGCATAATCCTAACAATGTTTCATCTTCAGTTTCCTTGACAATTTTCTGGGATTTTCCAGGATCATGTTCGATGGTAGCAGGTGAAGGCTTTGTATAGCCAAATTTCAACACTTCAATGTTTCTTTCTTCGATGACAGGTTTAATCAAAGATACAGGATCTGGAAAGTCTACATCATCCTCAAGGGTATTAATTTGGTGATTAGGGAGGGGATTTTTTGCGATATTTGGGGCTGACAGATCAGGTATTCTTTTGCTATCAACTAGGTTTTGAATAGCATGTCGCAGAGCCATGCAACTATCAGTAATGTGACCGAACCCTTGATGATACTCATAACGTTCGAATATATTCCAGTGGGGCGGTATTTGTTGTGGTAATGGTCTTGGGTTCATGGGATATATTATCCCAGCTTCTTTCAACTGTTCGTATACCTTTCCCAAAGGTCCCGAAAATTGTGAAAAGTATTTATCTTGAGATCGATTCTGGTCAAATGTTCTGGGATTGTTGTTGTTACGGTACCCAAGTGCAGTGTAATTCCCGATATTCTTTGTAGGGTTCCGATCATAGGCATTGTTGGTATAACCCCTACCATAAGACCCGTAAGAAATGACTTGATTGATGGCTGAAGTAGAAGCCTTCTTGTATTGTGATGCGGACTTCTTGGTTTCAGCTTGCTTTGTTAGTTCTTCCTTAATCTCATTGCCAACGTGAAGTAAAGCCTTGAATCTACCAAAGAACTCATGCCCCATCTGAGCTCGAATTCCTGGCTTCAAATTCTTAACAATCATTCCAAACTGTTATTCTTTATCGAGACATTCCACCATTTGTGCGGCTAATTCCCTCCATCTCGTAACGAACTCACTAATGCTCTCGCCCTCCTTTTGCTTGGCCATTTCTAGGTGTTTCCTTGTAACCTTGAGCTCTTCATTAGTCTTATATTGTGACACAAACTCTTGAACGATAGCGGACCATGATCTAACATGGTGTTTCTCAAAGTTTAAAAACCAACTTTGGGTTGGTCCCGCAAGAGTGAGGTGAAAGAAATTGGCCAATTTAGCCTCGCCAATATCGTAAATCCTTATCGATCTGACGTAGGATTTCAAATGGAGTTCCGGTGGCGTAGTCCCTGTGAATTTCGAGATGGAAGGCATTTTGAAGCCCACCGAGTAACGAGCTTCAGGGTATACATTGTAGCTTTGCATCTGAGTTAAGTCATTCGAGCTCTCGGCCACCTTTTGAGTAAGAGCCTTTAACTGTTCCTTAAGTTCAGACAGGTCTTTATCCCCTCGGTGAGTCTCTATTGGTGATAGGCCCTCCCCTTGAATACTTATTGGCCTTCTTACTAGTTCATAATACGGATCCTGATAAGGTTCATGTATTGTTTGCATTTGCGGAGGAACTTGATCGATTGGGTCCTGTTGTAACCAATTGTTGACCGGATCATGCATATCCTTCGGTTGGTTTAATGATTCGAACAGAGGCGGTACTTTGGTGTGAACTGAGAGTGGTGGTGGAATATCCTAGGCTTCTTTTGTCAGTTCTGTCATGCGTCCCTTGGCCAACTCGTCCAGTTTGGCACGAGTATTTTGGTTGTCATTTAAGAGCATGGCCATACTTTGACTCAGATTCATCAGAATCCATTACATATCCTCGGGGTTAGGTAATGGAACATTCCCATTTCCACTTGAGCTGGCAACATTCGGGTCAGTTTTCAAACGCGGAGTATGATGAAGGGGTTGACCCCCCATAGTATTGTTCTGAGGTATCTCCTGATTCGGGTAAAAAGGACCGGGTGGCGGATCCACTGCATTATTGAATTGGTTGTTCACATTCCTGTTCGGTGTGTTCTGATCCATATTTTCGGAGGAGTCTGGTCTGACAAGTCGCCCAGTACTATCTCTTCCAGCCCACGCAGAGGCCAGGATGGAATGAATATCTAATGCGGGAGAAGAGGACAAATTCGATCGCGTGCATTTCCCTGAAAAATAAACACAATATATCATTTAAAAATTGTCTGACCTTATCCAAAAATACATCGATCGGGACGACGCTAAACACACAAAAAGTTTTCTTTAGGTGAGATCAAAAACAGACCAACAGCGACAACTTGAGAGCCGCGTATAGAGGTAGGGTAGGAAAAAAATTCCATGGGTTCCCTAACCGTCCATAGTTTTGGAAAATCATTTTAAAAAGAGTTTTCAGAGAAATCATTTGAAAATATGGGGAATTCTCTCCTCATGAGTTGCTTTATTCATGAAATCAGAAAAATTACGAAGATCCAATCCTCATGAATTTTTAAGGCAGAGATTGGACAGCCTCCAGCCGTACCTGTCGAAATCGTGACGGTACAAATGACAGGACCTTTACTCACTAGATTCTCACGACTATCGGTCATTAAAACAATGCAAAAAATCTTTATGTTCTAAGCTGACCCTCCTATATGCAAGCATGGTTGAATGGGGGTAAGGTTCAAGGCTCCCTCCTATTTGGCAGGTCTTACGATATACCTCAAGAGCGCAGGTACGTGTAACGACCTTTTGATATACATCCCGGGTACGTGAGTGTTCTCGTCACTCTATATACCCCGGTAAATACTTGGCCAAGGAGAGTAGTCCTAGGCGCTTTTGGCTAGTGCAGACCCGCAAGTCCGCGGCCTAGTCACGACTCTCGTCCCCGAGGTTGATAGGGTAAATTCACACTCGCGAAAATGCATGATAAGACGTGAGTGCGTGCAAAATAATAATATGGCGGTTCATTATTGATCAATGCTTTAGGGTTTGTTATGGTAATTTACACAATTTTAATTTTGAAAATGATTTTCCTCACATAATTAGCAAATAAAGGTATTAGGATATCCACCTAAATCGCTTCTATGTTATCCTAGGACTAAGGCTTGCAAGATCTACATCTAATAAATAAGAGGAATTAAATATATGATCCATTATAATAAAGCTTAGTTCTCGACATCCCTAGTAGAGTTGCCACTGTGGAAATCCGGATCTCCGACCCGTCCTTCTCGGTTTATTGTTTTGGAGGAAAACGTGTTTTGTAGAGTCGCCAGTTTGTTTTACAAAAAGCAAACAAAAGATCGTACGAAGGATAATTCGAAAACGAACTATCTTTCATACATTTTGAAACCAGAGTTTAAAATAAACTTTGTTAGGGTTCGGGAACTATATTACGAATTGGGAAGGTGTTAGGCACCCAATTCGCCCTTTCGGTCTCTTAATGGATCATGTATCTAATTCCAATTTTAGATATCTTGCAAGTAGTTCGAATGGTTTTGAGAATAATCCTTTCTGGATAAATTTAGTTTTAAAATAATATTTTGAAATCAGACTCGAGCTTTGCGAGCACTTACGTATTCATTCGTAGAATAAAATCAGAGTCTCGTAGTTCCACTTGTTTGGAAAGTATTTTTGTATTTGTGTAGACACCCCGATTTGCGACCCCCACAAGAACCCTTACATATATATTTGTAGTCATTCTCCTTTTTTAAGCTTAAGTTTTGATTTTGGGTAGTTTGGCATTTTTAGGCTTATTTTGCATTTTTCTTGTTTTTGCCCACTTTTCATCCCACATTGGATGGGAGTGAAAAGTGAGGCCTTGGGTTTCCTTATAAATAAGGGCCTAAGGCTTATAGTTTGAGGAGAGCAAAATGAGAAGGATCATATAAGAGCTTTTTTAGCCATTGAACTCATAATTGTCATTAATATAAGATTTTCCTACTCTTTTATTAGAGATGTTGAGAATTATGCTCTAGTTAATTTTTAGGTTCTTAGAAAATAAGAATCTTTTCAGTATAAAGTTTATACCCGGAGTGTCAGTCTTCGCCAAGGCCAGAGTTCTGTCCGCTTCTCTCGTATTTATATTATCGTCGGGAAGGTAATCTTTTGACCATTTTATTTTTTTATTTATTTTTTTATTATTATTATTATTATTATTATTATTATTATTATTATTATTATTATTATTATTATTATTATTATTATTATTATTATTATTATTATTATTATATGCATGTTTGTCTTATTTTAATTAAGTTTATTATATGTGTATTTGTCTTATTTTGATTAAGCTTATTATGTGCGTACTTGTTTTAAGTTTATTATATATGTTTTTATTTTATTAAAGTTTATTATCTAGACTTGTTTAATTAAAGTTTATTATATATATATATACGTACTTGTTTATTTTCTCGGAAGTATTATAAGTGAGTAGGGAGTTGGCTTGCTTGGGCCAACATAAACCGAAAGCATTTACTTCTACTATCATCTGACCCTTTCTTTTAATTGAGTTTATTATATGCATATTTGTTTATTATTTTAATTGAGTTTATTACTTGTTTAACTTTAATTAAAGGTCTATTTTCTATATTAGAAACTCCTATATAATTCACATCGAGTCCGGAACTCACCCGCGCACTAGAGCACCCTACCAGATGGGTTTGTCGCACGACAAACCCAATGCAAATACAATTTGTCACATGACAAACCCATCTGTCGCACGACAAACCTTGCCATGTCGCACGACAATCCCCCCGAACACCGACCAACCACTTTTCTGACACATCAATCTGTCAGAACCATCACTTCATCCGTTTGTCATACTACATATGTATATGTCGCGCGACACTTGCCCTTTCTGGAGGAATGACGCGAGACAATCGCTCTCGAGTACTATAAATAGGCCAACACCCCCATGGGTTCAAGGCAGCCATTTCCCACCATAGAGGACACGGTTCTAACACTAAAATCCTTATTTCTCTCTTACATTTCTAACCTTTAAGCCTTCTTCGGAAGCACCTTTGATAACATTTATTTCCGCAAGAGTCTCAGATCTAATCTTAGCACCCGGAGTGCCACCTTCTAGAGTCAGACCGCTAAAAATATTTCTAAGAGGAAAGCTGATATCTGCCGGAGGTCTTCTCTACCATATTATATTTTCTCTATCTTATTCTTATTATTATCGTCGGGAAGGTAACTAAAGTCTCTTCTAGTAATTAAATAATACATATGCATACTGGTTTTATTGTACTTGTTTAATTCTTATGTAAGTTTGCTATATATACATACTTGTTATTTTCGGAAGTATTATAAGTGAGTAGGAAGTTGGCTTGCTTGGGCCAACATAAACCGAAAGCATTTACTTCCACCATCCTCGTTTCATTTTAATTAAGTTTATTATATGTAGACTTTTTATACCTGTTGCACTGTCCACTTTCTAGCTGGATAAACTTATTGTCAAATTATTGATATTCTATTGTTTTCAAACCAAACAACTTAATAAAATCATTTGTAAAACTAGAAGAAGTAAGACCATTTATCATCCGACTAAAACCAAGTTTTCAAAATTCGGACTGATAAAACTTACTTAGGAATTAAACTCAGATATATTTTGTCTTTCATATAGACTGTATGTATCTGATGCACTCTCCTCAAGAGCTCAATTCCATATTAAATCAATTCCGATAAGATCCAATTTTTTCTAAGTTAACCAAACGAGATAATTGATATTGTCGTTTAAAAAAACAATATCGAATCACTCTCTTCTCAAAAATAGATAAGATAAACTTTTGTTACTAGTAATCAGATTTCAACAAAACTAAATCATCGGATAATGGAATACAAGGTTTTCATCCCTTTCCCCGTTTTTCCCAAAATCAGGTTTTCATAAGTTATTTCCAGAAAATAGTAGAATACCAGTAAAAGCATCCAAGTTTTCTAACATAGAATAAACATATAAGACCACTAGAGACCGAAAGGGTGGAATGGGTGCTTAACACCTTCCCAAACCGTAATATAGTTCCCGAACCCTATAGAATCCTGGTTTCGTAGACAAACATGTAAAGAAAGGCTTATCTGTAGCCTTTTCTCTTACACAACTGTTTTGTCCGTTTTCTCGTAAAACGTACTGGCGACTCTGAACGAACCCTTTTGCATCTAGAAATAGGATAGAGGGACACCCGATATGAATTATCAACACATAGAAGCAAATGGAATCCTTTCCGATATTTCAGACTCCCAAACCAGAGGCTGAGAACCTGGGGTTGCATTTGCGGATTCTCACAATTTGGCTTTGTTTTGAAAACGTGTCAAAACGGATTTTAGTTTTCTTGTAAAGTTTAGAAATGATTTATTTTAAAAGCAGTGAACTTCTTTGCAAGTTATTTAATTTTCTGTATTTAAATGCAGTATTGAAATTAAGGAGAGTTGTAGACAGACGTACCTGATGCGCTTGAGAAGAACGAGGATTGCTTGCTTCTTTCTCTCTCTAAAGCTTTCTCTCTCTCTCTCTCTAAGACTTTATCTCTCTAAAACTTTCTCTCTCAGAATTTCTCTAAAATGACTTTTTAATAATTTTGACAAAGTTTCTACTTACTAGGAACACTATTGAGTGTTGATGGTCCAAAATGAGAGCCCAATGGTCTTATTTATAGCAAAATTTTTGCAAAAATGCTCCAAAAGAAGCCAGCCGCAGGGGGTGCGGCTAGGACCTGCGGTTGGGGCGTGCGGTTGGTACATGCGGCTGGGGCGTGCGGTTGGGGGTTGCGGCTAGGTGTCAACCATACGGTTGGAGGGCTGTGGCTGGCTCTCTAAAAAATGCACAAAAATGTCTAAAAAAACTCAAATTTTCTAACGGGGCGCTGCCTCGCACCCCGTGACCTGATCGGGCAGGTCGGTCCCCGTCCTAGTAAGCGCAGAGGCAACAAAGGTCATATCAGACTCTCGGCAGATCCGAAATTGGAGTCTTTCCTAACAGTCTTCTATATGCATGATGACTCAGGGTAAAATGCAAGATGCTTGTTTTATGAGAAAACCAGTATTCGCACGAGAGTCGTGGATTGGGGTGTTCACAGTGGGCGGCGATTCTGTGTTGCTTTGAATATCGGTTTTAAAAAGAATAAGAGTCGCCAATTTGTTTTACTAAACAAACAAAAAGTTTGTGTAAAAAAGATGTATTTATAGATTAAATATCCTCTTATACACAATGTATGCGAAACTAGTTGATTTGAAGAGTACGGAGATTAAGTTACGAAGTGGGAAGGTGTTTGGCACCCAATTTGCCCTTTCAGTCTTTTAAGTAAGATATGCGCGTGTTATAATTCGGTTCTTGCATGCTATTGTTATTACTTTACAAGTTTTCGTACTTACTTTAGAAATCGGGATTTTGGGGATGGGATGAAAACTATATGTTTCCTAGTTTGCCCAGAATTTTGAAAATAAGTGTGTGTGATTTGAAAAATAGAGTTTGATAATAGTAGATGCAATGAAATAAGTGGTTTTGTAAAGTTTTTGGCTTTTTGAAAATTGATTCGATGTGATATGAGGCGAATTGACTGATCATGTACCATATTCTATTGGTTAAACAGGTATAGATGGCAATAATGCTATCATAATCGAGTATTTATCACATACACACCACAATCTATGAGTTAGATTGAATATATAGCGATTATCGATTCTTTCGTATAACAATGCCACCAATCCAGGCTTTTGGAAAAGTAAAAAAGTAATAATGTTATTTTGGAATTGGATTATAGTTTGTTATACGCCTTTGGTTCTGATAAATAATTTGAAAAAGGGTTTTGAAAAGCTATCAAGTGATAAAAAATATGCAGACAAGAATATGAATTATAAGACTGACGAATAAATAAAAGAAAAGAGAGAAAATTATATCTGAGCTCTCTTGGAATAAGAGAATAAGGGTCTCTTAGTGTGTACCAAGAAATCCCTTTGATTGTTGATGAAAAAATATGAATGGAGGGGGGTCTATTTATAATTGAAAAATACTTGGAGAGCAAGAAAAGATATTGCAACCAGGACTCTAGGGGCTTATCGCGAGGCCTTCCCACCGTTGGATCATACTGATTTTTGGATATGTCTTGGAAACAGAAGTTTTCTATATCATGTCAAAATTTGAGGTCGATCATAGTTCCGGAAGGACTCCTTTTGCTCTGATTGGTACGAAGAGTTTGTTTTCACGTAGGAAAAATACTTGTTGTACAATAAGTCAAGTTCTAACCGTTGGATGATGATGATTTTTGGATATGTATTGGAAATATAAATCTTCTAGACATTATAAAAATTTGAAGACGATCAGATTTTGGGAAGGACTCGGTCTCCTCGGATTGGTACAAAGAGTTTGCTCCTGCATATGAAAGGTACTTGTTGTAGATAAGGTCACTTATTGTACGACAAGTGAACTTTTTGCAGTTGGATTTTCCTAAATTTTTGATATGTTTTTCTTCCAAAATTTTTATATCTTGTATCCAAATTTAAGATCAATCAGAATTCATGAAGGCCTCCATTTACTCTAATTTCTACAAAGGATATTTTAACTAGAATTGCCTGATAAATGCATTAATTCTTGACGATCCCATCTCTAATAAAGATGAATTTTGGATATGTTCTTTCCCAAAATAATACCTATAAACTGATAAAATTGGAGCTCATTTTACTACAAGAAGGTTCCCTTTTGATTACCCGAAGTAAACTCCCGGTTTTTTGAATCTCTGAAGATCCAGCCGTTGGATCAAGCTGATTTTCGAGTATGATACTCCTTATGGTAATGTATAACAACCCTAAAAGTTTGAGAATGGTCAGTGATGGAAAAATATCATTTCACAAGTTTTCGGGAGTTTTCACGGTTTATAGTTTCTGCAGTTTTTTATAATTCTCATAACTTCTCATCCGGGTGTATTTTCGGCTTCCTTTTTTTACCTATATCACATTTACATAGTATGTGTGCATCTAGGAATGCTCGTGCATGCATCCGTGTTCATTTTTTAAAAATCAAGACTCTTGCGAGAGTCGTAAAATGAGGTGTTCACAGACCCTTTCGGCCTAGGTTCTTTGCGAAGCAAAGAAACTAGGATGTTAACGACAATGCATCATTTTATGGCACTCACATGAATCATAAATAATATTTTAAAAACAATGCGATGCACTTGATGTCATGCTATGCTGTTTATCTCCGTTGGGGATGGATTGGTGATTTCTAGACTATTCGAGACATGTGATTTTGATTTGTTTGTTGAGCTGTTGTATTCCCACTGGCAGGAATGGCTCTTGTCGGTGATTCTCTCTCTTGCACTGACATATTCCATGGGCAGGGACGATTTTATACTCCCACATGCAGGGATGGTTTTGTACTCCCACAGATAAGGATATACTCTCACAGACAATGATGGTTTGAATTCCCACAGGTTGGGAAAGTTTTACACTCCCACAAGCAGGGATGGTTTCAATTCTCACAGGCTAGGAAAGTTCTGCACTCCCACAAGCAGGGACGTACTCCCACAGGAAATGATGGTTTTGAATTCCCACAGGCAGAGAAGGTTATGTATTCCCACAGGTAGGGAAAGTTTTGTACTACAACAGGCAGGGATGATTTTGAATTTTCGATAATTTTGAATTCTCACAAGCAGGGAAGGTTTTGTACTCTCACATGTAGGGATAGTTTTGATTTCTCACAGGCAGGGAAGGTTTCGTACTCCCACAGGCAGGGATGATCTTGAATTCCCACAGGCAGGGATGGTTTTGTATTTTCACATGCAAGAATGGTTTTATACTTCCACAAGTAGGGATGATTTTGAATTCCCACAGGTAGAGAATGTTTTGTACTCCCACAAGCAGGGATGTACAATTTTAAATTTTCACAAGTAAGGAAGGTTTTGTACTCTCACAGGCAGGGAAGGTTTTGAGTTCCCACAGGCAGGGAATATTTTGTACTCCTACAAGGAAGGATGTACTCCCACAGGCAAGGATGGTTTTGTACTTTCATAGGCAGAGATGATTTTGAATTCTCACAGGTAAGGAAGGTTTTTTACTCCCACAGGCAGGGAAGGTTTTGTACTCCCATAAGCAGGGATGTACTCTCACAAGCATGGATGATTTTAAATTCCCATAAGCAGGGAAGGTTTTGTACTCTCATATGCAGGGATGATTTTGTAATCTCACAGGCAGGGATGATCTTGAATTCCCACAGGCAAGGATGGTTTTGAATTTTCACATGTAGGAATGGTTTTGTACTTCCACAAGCAGAGATGATTTGAATTTTCACAGGTAGGGAAGGTTTTGTACTCCCACAAGTAGGGATGTACAATTTTAAATTCCCATAAGTAGGGAAGGTTTTTTACTCTCACAAGTAAAGATGGTTTTGAATTCCCACAGGCAGGAAAGGTTTTGTACTCTCATAGACAGGGATGTACTCCCACAAGTAAGGAAGGTTTTGAAATCCCACGGGCAGTGACTATTTTTTACTCCCACAGGGAATGATGTACTCCCACAAGTATGGATGTTTTGAATTCTCACAAGCACGGTTGGTTTTGTACTCCCACAGGCAGGGATGATTTTGAATTCTCACAGGCAGGGAAGGTTTTATACTCCCACAGGCAGGGATGTACCTTCATGGGAAGGGATGATTTTGAATTCTCACAGGCAGGGAAGATTTTGTACTCTCACAGGCAGGGATATACTCTGTCAACGATTGGGTATATTGTTAAACTAATGTATTCCCACAAGCAGGGACAGTTCTATTAACAATTCTGATTCGATTAGCTTGAAAGGGTGAGGGCATGTGGTCTGGTGGGGATATAATAGTTAATGGTCAAATGGTCTGCTAAGGATATTACTTTGGCTTGATTGGGGGGTCCGCTGGGGATATGATGATTCATGGTATGCTGGAGACATTGTTCTGGTTAGGGAAGGTTGGTGATCTACTGAGGATATGATGGTTGATGGTCTGCTGAGAAAATGAGAATTCCTATTGGATGGTATAAAGGCTACGGGTTGATGATCTACTGGGGATATGATGGTTGATGGTCTGTTGGAGACATTGCTTTGGTTTGAGAGGTTACAATAGATGGTCTGCTGGGGATATTGCTTTGGCTTGATTGGGGATTCGCTGAGGATATGAGAACTCCTACTGGCTTAGATGAAGGTTGGTATAAGAGATGATGATTTTAGAACACAGAGAGAGATAGAGAAAGAAAGTTTTGGTGTGATCCATTTTTTTTTGAAAGAAAACAAGAACTTTTGGTTGGCTTCTTTCTTCTTGAGAAATGATTGAGTTATGTTCTCTTAATTTTCAAACCTCGTGCATGAATTTTGGACATTGCCTCTTACTCTACTTCCAAGGTTTTTTTCTCGTGTCACCAGGGTATGATTCTGCTTATTATTTTCTGACTTCGTAAGAGGAGAAATTTTTTTTTCTTGCATCGTTTTCTGTTTTTTTATACCCTTATTACTTCTTGATTTATTATGTAATGTATCTTTTCCTTTACCTTCTTTCTTTCTCTCTCTGCAATCTTTTCTCTTTTCCTTTTTCCGTTTGTAGTCTTAAGTTTGAATTAAATAAAAGTTTCTACTTCTGTTTACTATCTATCATATCAACAAATTTGTATCAAAGGAAGGTCTTAGTGGGACGTCATCCTAAGTCGCGTAGGTTTTGGAACCCTTCTAGCAAAGGTATTGCATGTTAGGTTAATTTTTCGTAAATCGTTGACAGATGTGCTAAGATATTGTCCTTTTATTTATTTGTTGTTTTATCATCATGTTAACAAGAAGTAGTTCAAGATCTTAATATGTTCCTAGTTCTTTTATAAAGAATTCTGATGATGTTATATTTTCTAATATCGAAAATAAACTATTAAATTGGCATCTTCCTACGGTTAAACCCAATAAAATTTATAATACTGGAATGTTCGATTTTATTTCTTCAATGTCTATAAAAACTATTGAACAGACTATTCCAATTAATAATAATTTTGATAGTCTTCAACTATTGCATGAAGAAGAAATACATCGTTATAAAGATAAATATAAATATCTACATTTGGGTTTAATACAAGTTGCTATAAAGCCTTTAACTTCAACAGGATTAAATGCCTCTTTATTAATTGCTCTGCGTGACTGTCGTCATAATAAATTCTGTGATTCTTTATTAGGAATTATTCAAACTAGTTTATGTGATGGACTCGTTTATTTCAACTGCTTCCCTGATTTTGCTGTTTCTTTAACGAATAGACATATTCTTGACGTTCTTACATTAAATGTTCAATGAATTGTTATGATCTTAAAGAAGGATGTGAACCCTTTAATATTACTTATATAATCCATTATAAGGTTATGTACACTCTTAGTCCAAATGCTAAGCGTTATGATCCTAAGGGAAAAAAACTACCTTATAGAGACTAACCTCCTTAAATCAGATATAGTTGTTCCTAGAACCATTAAATGGAGTGAAATTGAGCTACCTGAGCAATGGCTTCTTGAAGCCGTAGCTCCCCCTACTCCTGTTGAAAATAGGAAAGTAGAAGAAATCCTCCAGTTTGAGGATAGTGATGTTATAGTTAAAAATGATAATAACAAAACAGATAGGTTATCTACCTCTTCCTCTAGCAGAAATTCTTCAGCCACTATTAAGACTAAAAGCCAGCGGTTTTACACACCCGCTCCTACTGTAAATACTGCCCCTGCACCTAGAACTTTTGTTACTGGTGACGGATCTGGAAAAGATATTGATTTACAATTTGAAGGTATTATTAATTCCTAACAAAATATTCCTCATGGTGTTTATTCTAAAACTGACAAAAATGAGCCAAATACTATGATTTTCTGTAGAACAAATTATGACTCTAACTAAAAGTGATTTTGCTTATAAAAGAGAAGATTGCAATACATAATTAATGCAAAAAAATATAAGAATTTTAGGTCATGGTTTTTTAATGAATTTACCCATGAACAAAAACAGGATTTTAAAATAAAATTATATGAATATATTGATGAAAATTAGGAGGTCATCCCTTTTGTTAATTGGTTTTATAAACATTATGAACAAGATTATCCTTCCATTTGTACTGTTGATGATTTTTATAAATCTTGGAAAACTATTTCGCGGAATAATATTAGGTCTATTCACCCCTTACTGAGGCTCTAAAAATAGAAACTGATAGTAATCAAAGCCTTGAGACTAATGCTTTTTTTCTACTAATATTAGAATCACTACCGCTTATATTGGCCCTGATGATTTAAATAAAATCATTAAACAAAATAATTATACCAACCTCCATATGCAAACCATAGGTTCACAATTAACTTGTATTGAGGAAACCTTTGATAAGGTTAAAGCTATCGAGGAAAAGAAACCCCACCAGCCATAGAAAAAACTAAATTGAAAAAACTAAGGTTGAGACAGCCTATATCAAACCTGTTTTAGAACTCACTGAAGGGTTTAAAAGCCATAAGGATAAAAATAAAGAAATTGTTGAAGCTCTCACTGAGAATTAGAAATACTTCGTTTAATAAATGGTAGGAGTATTATCCCTATTACTCAAACGGATGATATCTCTGGATATGATACGAATTATTCTGATATTAAATCAATTTAAACAAGAGTTATTAAATATGGAAGGAGATCTTAATAAAATAAGTTTTTGAAAAAATTATATTACTACCCCCCAGGCCCAGGCTACTACTAGAAATTATGACTAACACCCTACTCCTCAGGATATGCTTTTTGAAGAGGAACCTATTAATATTATAACAAATTTTAGTGCTAAGACTATTTATGAATGGTACATTGATGGGATGTCTGAATACCAAATATTAACCTAATTATATCGTATGACTATGTATGCTACTGTTTGTAAAGCTAGTGGTAATGGAGATAAAAGTATTGCATAATTTATAATTGTTGGTTTCTCTGGTCAATTAAGAGGATGGTGGGATAATGTTTTGACTAATAGTCTGCATGATGAGACTAAAAACTCGGTTAAAATTGTTACTATAAATATTACCATTAAAAATGAATGTGGAGAAGATGTTGTTCAACAACAACATAAGGCTGAAGAAAATGTTGTTTATTCTTTACTTGTTGCTATTGTTCACCAATTCAGTGGCCCTCATCCTACTACTTTAGATAGGAGTAAAGATTTATTAATTAATCTCAAGTGTCCTACACTAACACATTTTATATGGTACAAAGATGTATTTTTGTCTAAAGTAATGACTAGAGACGATGCTAATGCTGATTTTTGGAAAAAAAAAGTTTATAGCTGGTCTTCCTACGTTATTTGCTCAAAAGGTCAAAGACTGTATTACTGAAAAACATGGTGGTACTTCTATCCCTTATAAAGATTACACTTATGGTTCTCTGATTAGTGAATGTGTGGAAGAATGACTATCTTTATGTAGTGATATTAAGCTTAAAGCTCAACTTAAAGCTCAAAACCTAATAGGTAGAAAAGAAATAGGAGAATTTTGTGACCAATTTGCTTATGATTTAACTGTTCCGTATACTAGAACTAAAAGGGTCGAGCCCAAAAGAAGGTCTAAAAGACACGGCAAAAAGCTTAATAGAAAGCCCACTGCTAATGCCTCCCCTTCAAATTATAAAAAAAAAAACCCTCTAAATGGTCTGAGCCTAAAAGAAAGCCCAATAATATTAACCAAATTATTTGTAGGAAGTGTGGTAAAGCAGGCCATTATGCTAATAAGTATTAGACTAAATAGAAGCTTAACGAAATAGCAGATGAAGGTCTTAGGAAACAACTTATTATGGCCCTTTTAAACTCTACTGATAACGAAGAAAGCGAGGAAGAACAAATAGATGAAGTACAATCTACCACCCCTAGTTCCTCCTCTTTAAGTTCTGACTCTGAACATGAGTGTCAGTGTAAGTCTCAAATAGACTACTATAAGGCTATATTGGAAACTAATGGTTTAAGTATTAATGTCCTTAATAAAGAGGAATAATCTATTCTTGACCTTATAGATCTTCATCGATACTACTGTTAAAATAAAGCTTATAGAGCAATACTTAACCATGATTAAAACTGAGAGGACTATTCTACCCAGTTCAAAGCCTTATTCCCTTCAAAATATACTTGAAAGTTTTAATAAAACTCCTGAAAAGGAAGTTACTATATCCAATTTAAAAATAGAAATTAATAGTTTAAAACATGAGATTAAAGAGATCAAATTAACATTATCTATTATTGAAGAAACTCCTAAAGTTATAACCTCTACTTCTCTTATAAAGGAAGGAAGTAAGAAAGATGAAAATAATTTTCTTAATTAATTTGATAGAATTGCTTATCAAAAGTGGTATGTTAATATTACTGTAGTTATTGATAAGGAATTCATTCTTAAAGATATTGCTTTAATTGACAGTGGAGCTGATATGAACTGTATTAAAGAAAGTTTAGTTAGCACAAATTATTTTGATAAAACCTCGCAAACCATGACTAGTGCGGGAGGAGATAAATTAAAAATTAAGTTTAAATTATCTGATGCCTATGTTTGTAATAATGGTATTTGTATTAAAAGTACTTTTATTTTGATCAAGAACCTTTCCCAAAGAATTATTCTCGGGACTCCTTTTTATGTCTTATAGAACCATTTTCTGTTACCTCTACTGGTATTAGTACTAAGCTTAAGGATAGAGATATTATCTTCCAATTTATTTCAAAACCCAAAATCAAAGAAATTAATGAGGTTAAAGATAAATCAATTTTCAATGAAAAACACCTCAATTATCTTCAAGAAGGTTTTAAAGTTTTGAATATTAATTTACAAATTAATTCTCCTAGAGTTAAACTCTCTATAAAAAATCTACAGGAACAATTTTTACGAGAAATATGTAGTGAACTTCCTACAACTTTTTAGGAAAGAAAACAACATATTGTTCCACTTCCTTATGAAGATGATTTTAATAAAAGAGATATTTCCACCAAGGCCAGGCCTGCACAAATGAATTTTGATCTTCTTAAGTATTGCAAAACTGAGATATCCTCTTTGCTTGAAAAGAACCTTATTAGGAAAAGTTATTCTCCTTGGAGCTGTACTGTTTTTTATGTTAATAAAGCCTCTGAAATAGAAAGAGGAGCGCCTCGGTTAGTTATAAACTACAAACCTTTAAACAAAGTTTTAAAATGGATTAGATATCCCCCTCCCAATAAAAAGAGATTTGTTAGCCAGGCTTCAAGCGGCTACTATATTCTCCAAATTTGATTTAAAATCAAGATATTGGCAAATTCAAATTTCTGAAGAAGGCAGATATAAAATAGCCTTTACTGTTCCTTTTGGCCATTATGAATGGAATGTTATGCCCTTTGAATTAAAAAATACTCCATCCGAATTTCAAAATATTATGAATGATATTTTTAACCCTTATAGTACTTTCTCTATTGTTTATATTGATGATATATTAATATTTTCTCAAAATATTGATCAGCATAGAAAACATATCCATGTCTTTATAAAAATTATTAAAAAAGCGGGTCTTGTTGTGTCTGCTAAAAAGATTAGTATGTTTCAAGCAAAAATTAGACTTTTGGGTCATGATGTAATAGAAAAGGATGTTAAAAACAATGCTTCAAAACAAATATTTGCTAGATGGCAAGTTTCTGAATTTGATTTCAAAATTGAATTTATAAAAGGAGAATCAAATTCTCTACCAGATTTCTTAACAAGAGAATTTTTGCAGGGTTCATCATGAATAGGTCTTCTCCAGTGCCTTGGTCCTCTCAAAGAGGACGGGGAAGAAATACCAGAGGATGTGGAGCCTCTTTATCTTGGGTCCTTCTCAAACTCCTCCTTCTAATCCTGCTACCTTTAAAGAAGCTCTTAAAGAGACCGTTCCTCGCTTTTAAAAAGCCCTAGCAAGACTTTGTTATATATTTACAAGAAAGTGATAAAATATTCGCCCTTAATCCAGGGACTATAGCACAAAAATATTTTGAGTCTAATATGGAATTTCCCTTTATAGGAGAAAAAACTCGAGCATTTTATGAAGCAATTCTGACTGAAACATAGTCTGTTCAAATTATGCATATGAATCATAATCCTGGCTCCCATAATTCAGAAATTGCTTTCAGTAAAGCATTTATTGTAGGAGTTATTAACATTGAAGATTAAGGATTAAATCCTAATAAAACCCAAAATCTCCTAAATTTTCGTGGAGACGTATTCAAATACAACTATTGGGATTATATTGAAGCATGGAAAAAAGCATTTTTATATCAAAATCAGTATAATACCCATACGTGGTTTTTTAGATTTGAGGCTCTTAAAGAACCCTCTGTTTCTCTTAAAGATTTATCCCATTGGTTTTTACTGGTTTATGCTTTTTTGTCCAGAACTAGATATTCCCCCCCCCCCCCTAAAATTATAGATGCTTATAACCTCTTTTATATTCAACACCCAAAACACCAAAAGAAAGAAAATCACTCTATTTCTAATTTAATTCTTATGAGATTTCTTGGCCAGTATAATATGCCTTGGATCTGGCAATGAAATTTTAATACAACTACTAGAAATAATGGCCTCTTCCTTCTTGTTAAGGATTATTATTATAAGTGGTGGCCTAAGTTTGTTTATGATAAAATCTTAATCTAGATTGGTAAAGATATCAGCACTTATATAGAATTTAATCATTTGGTAGAGCTAGATGATAAAGCTCAAAAGGATATGGACCTTGAGAAAACAAAGTTTAAAACTCCCTAATTGGCTTCTCTTAAAGAGAAATTTCCAAATACCCCCATAAAGGAGGTTAAAGCATGTATTAGTAAAGCCCTAACTTCAAAGTTAGATATGGACGAGGACATTATGTCTGTATCTTCTTCTCAACAAAAGTCTGAAAATACCCCTTTCATTAATATTGACAAGGATGATGAAGGTTATACCGAACAGAATAAAGATATGACCACTCATATGGGCCAGTGGTTAGCAAATCTTTATGAAGATATTGATACTAAAGAAAAGGGAAAGAAACAAATCGATTGAGCACAGGTGGCCGACAATTATTATTCCTTTACTTTATTAAAGTTCACTTTAACTTAAAGTTAATACTTTTACTTTATTAAAGTTTGTCGTCATTCGTCCGACCGGTTGCACCAAGTGGCTCCCTCTAGTCACTGTCCTAACACGCGCAAGCGATGACGCAATGGATTTAATTATTAGAAATCCCTGTTTAGATGCCTATAGAAAGAGGCTGTGTTATTATGTAACGTATCTTTTCCTTTACCCTCTCTTTCTATCTCTGTAATCTTTTCTCTTTTCCTTTTTCCGTTTGTAATCTTAAGTTTGAATTAAATAAAAGTTTCTACTTCTGTTTACTTTCGATCCTATCTACAAATTGGTATCAGAGCGATATATAGATATGTATTTTATAAAAAACTTTAATTTATTTAAAATTACAGAAGCACCATTTTGTAAAATCTTAAAATAAATTAAATATATAGACTTTAAATTTTGTTAATATAAATTGAATTACTATTTTAACATCACAAATTTTAAATATGAAAATTCAAATTTATAAAATCTTGAAGTAGATTTTAAATATATAAACTTTAGATTTTGGTTATAAAAAATTGAATAATTTATCAAAGTTTAATCAAATAAAAGTAAATCCTAATTTAATTATGAAAAATTTATTGGATCAAATAATGATTACTAAAACATTGATCTATATCTAAATTTATTCGGACTAAATTCAAGATCAGATTAGATTTGGGATTGAATTATATTTGATTCAACTAAAATTTTAATTTGTTATAATTAATTTATAAATATATAAAAAGTAATGAAAGGAACACAAAAATTAAATCTAACAATGTTCAAATATCTTAGTTTCTTATAAAAATAAATTTATTTAAAACTATTTAAATTATAGTTATTTTTTTCAAGTTTAATAATAATAAGTCGTAAATATAAATAATAATAAATTCAAATATATATATGTATATATATATATCTTAAATAAGAAAGAATTATAAATAAATTGGATCGATATATATATATATATTTATATTTGATATTATAATCAATCGAAAATAATAATAAAGGACATTATATAAATGGTGGTTATAATGAAGGACATTCGTTTAAAATCATTAGTTTAAAGTACAAATTTTTAATGAAGGACAAAATATTTATTATTTTATTATTTCAATTAATTAAATGGAATTCCAATACTATCCTTCTTAAAGATAAATACAAGAAAATAACTATATAATTATTTTCAGAATTAAATCAATCAAAATAAATTCAAACACAAATCACAAAAAAATGAAGATAACGTAAGAATTATTCAAAAAAATCAAAGGAATAAAATGTCTCAAACTAAGCAGACATATTATGAGAATAAAGCAATATGTTTGAGGCACAATTCTTCCATAATAACAGATAGACATATTAAGTGAAGCAATATATCTGAAGCGCAATTCTCCCATAATAACAGATAGACATATTTAGTGATGTTATTCTAATTAATTTTCTACCAGACATATTAAGTTACATTCTTTTAATTAATTTTTTGACAGACATATTAAGTTTGTTGCTTTATTTGACATACACCGAATCGAGTTTTATCACACTTTGTGCCCGAGTGTACATCTTTTTTTTAAGCACAAGATGTAATTCTTCAAATAAAGGCCACCAACACACATTTAAAAGAAATCTAAGCAACCAAAAATCTTCAGCAAAATATCCCATAACACAAAACTGTAGAATGCAAACACAAACAAGTTTTAACAAAAGGCTTCCGAATTAATTTTATTTTATTTAAAATAAAATTATATAATAAAAAATAAAAATTTATTAAATTTGAAAAATATATTATGAAAATAAAAATAATGATGTGTCAATTAGACATTGTCTCATATGCCCTCCAATATAGAGGGTCAACCTCACATTATTTTTTCCAAATTTTGTCCCATCATTTTTATGTTCTTTATTTATAATTGTATTAGAAATTGTTTTTTAACTAAATATTTATATATATATATATATATAAATCTTACGTATCACTTTATTTTTTCTCCAAATTTTTCTTGGATTTGTATATACATTGAAAATGTTCTAAGACTTTAAAATTAAAAAGACTATTTTTTATTTCTCAACAGACAAAATAAATAGACCGGCCATTTAAACCAAGAGGTTCAATCAAACGGCTGCTAAAGGTTGATCCTAGGTTATCTCATATCATTTCTTCTGCCCTCTTTCTCCCCCTCAAAGCTCTCCAATGATTTTCTCTCTTAATCTTTCATTCTCTTAATATGTCTTCATCTTCCTCGACATCATATCTACATCTCTGCTTAACACCATTACGATTGCACTAATATGGTTGATGAATGGCAGTTTGAATCGAAGACGGCAACCATGTTTAAAAATGAATATGGAGTGATCTAGATTTTTGAGGTGAGATCTTAAAGTTTAGTGCTTGACTATTGTATTGTTGAAGATTATTTTTTTTAGTTTCAAGTTTAATGCTTGTGTTGATCTTTTATATTTTTGGGGATAAGTGATTCGTCTGTGAATCTAATCTATTTTTCTTCTTCTCAAACCAAAATCTTACTGAAATTGACTGCAATTCTCTGTTTTTCCGAAGTTAATCACAGTTCTCTGTTTTCCAAAACCAAACAGTGCAGTCACATCTTTTAACGGTTGTAGTGTGTCGTGTTAATGTAGCCATTGGTATGGGACACGAGTATTAAAAATAGCACCCGATCCCTTATTGAATCGTGTTCGGGTTGAGCCTACTTTTATACAAATTTGTTAAGGCCCAACAACAACCCGGGTATACTAGTAGCACTCAGGTTCTAGTTGCAGTATGTCAGTGCTGGTGTTTGAAATTTTAGTAATATGCAAAATTACTTTTATTATGTCAATTGAACATTAAAGGAATTAAAACAACAAAGAACAGCGGTAAGAGTGTTTTTGGTTATGGCTGCGTAGAAATTAAGGAAATCCAAATTCAACCCAAATTTAAAATTTTGATTCGGGTTGGTTTCTAAATTTTCGAAATAGCTGTTCAAATTTATTTAGATATGTTCCATAGTAATCAATTTTCTCCCTGTGTGGCCGTGTTCATTGCAGGTTAGCTTCATCTGTAATATTTTTCTTTCATTTTTCATTTGGGGTTCCTATTATGTATTCGTCGATGATAATGGTTTCTTTTGTATTTTGTATATAGGTATTTAATTGGAAAGATATGCTTTGTTCGTTTTTCTATTACATGTTTTGTAGCCATAAACATCAACACTTTGTTCATCGTTTGGTTTCTCAAATATTGGATCCAGGTATAGACTTTACAAAATTGGGTTTTTATTGTTTTCTGGTGCTGTAATCTTGATGCTTTTACATTGTGTTTGATTGTTCTACCTAAAATTTGTCGATTCCGACAGATATGTCTATATAATAAGTAGTATGTTAACATATCAGACATATTAGAATACTCCTGGTTGCTATTATATATATCTAAATAAGTCAGCGACAGTTGACACTTTCAAATTTGAATGTTTGTTTGTTATCATTATCATTGAAACTAAATCGAACCAACTTTCAAATTTCTGTTATTTTAGATTTATTATAAAATATTATTTTGTGATAAATATGTTTTTTAACTTTTTATTTTTAATTATCGTTTTTATTTAGAATAAGGGCACTATTGGAATTTATTTATTTTTATTTTTTTACTAATTTTAAATTATTTTGTCCTTTATTAAAAAATTGTCCTTTAAACTAATTCTAAAAATAGATTGTCCTTTGTTAGAAAGAGAGTATGAAGTTTGTCCTTTAAAAAAAAAGCTCCTATAATCAAACGTCATTTAAATAAAAATCAGATTTACGAATCGAAAATCTTAATTCATATGTAGGCTTGTCAACGGATCGGATTTGGATAGGATCAAGGTTAATTAAAATCTATATTTGAAAAAGTTTTCGGATCATATAACGAATCACTAAAATATCAATCCATATTCAAATTTGTTCGAATCGGATTATATCTAATCCTATCTAGGATATATTGGTATTTATTAGTTATGAAATTTACATTATCGTAATATTTTTTTATGAGTTTTTTTATTCAAGATTTTTGAATTATATAATATTTTATGAGTTTATTGTTGATAAATTTTATTATTGATTATATTAAGTTCTTCATAATAAAAGTAACATTTAGTGATGACAAATATTAGAGTCTATTTTTCATTATTTGGAGATAACAAAGACCAAAAAAATAATGTGTATATATATACACTCCAATTTAATTGTAATTATTAGCAAGGAAAAGTAATGAACTCCTAGTTTGGGGAATGAAAGTAACTTTTGGTCACCTCCAATATTGAATCTTGGGTTCGTCCCTGCCATTAAAGTCCGCTTTGTCTTCGTAACAAATAGATTCTGGATTCGATATGCATGGATACGAGTAAATGTGTTCACCCTTTATTGTTCCTCATGTGGTATCATTATCTATGTGGTGTAAACCAACAACCTCTAGGTTAATAAGGAGGCTCTTAATCATTACACTAATTATTATTTTTGCAATATTCTAAGTTACACATACCCGTGTATATAATTCAAGTGTGCACACGTATCGCATGTGCTCCACCGTTTAGTTGGCATAAGAAAAATGCTTTTCTTATTTACAAATTTTACCACATATTTTTATCAAGTGCAAAGATTTTTTCATGAAAAAAATCATGTACACGTGGAATTATGCAATCACTAAACCTTTCAAGATTGTTCCACCGAATCCAAAAGGTGAGACTAAGCCTTAATATATTCAATCACTAACCCTTAATATATTCAGTTTGTATACTTTAACCTAATTTCCTCTCATCTTATCCTCAGCTCACTCTTTCACCAAACCAAAACCCCCACACACAAGAAAATTCAAAGGAGACTAAGCCCCAAGAGAAAGACATGCCAAGAGCGATAGGCAAGTATAGATATGTTGCCGAGTATAATCTACTTTACTGAATTAATGGACATGCCGAGATGGTCGTTTCTGCCAATAAAAATATAACACTTGCGTAAGTCGAGATGGGCGTGCCAATAAAAATATAACACTTGCGTAAGTCGAGATGGGCGTGCTGCTATGCCGAGATTAATTTATTAACGAATGAATATAAGACGTACATCTATAATTTGTATTATTTTTTTCGGACACCTATAAAGTGTATGGTTGGACTGATTGCTGTTTACCCTAATAACTCTACACGTATAAATAGAAAAGAGATAGCTCATGATCAAAAAAGAGGTCCTAAATTCTAGATAACTAGTAATCAAGAGAGAGTTGGTAGCTTCTATCATTATAAATTGCCTTTGAACTAGTGAAACAAACACACAAACGTACTACATGAATAGCGTAAACGTTATTAGAGAAACCTACCGCCACCCACAAATCTTATCTCCTTCATCATTTTCTTTTACTTTTACTGTTCCATTCATTTTGCTCGAGAACTCATATAATGGGGAGAACAAATTTCCAGTCACCCATATTTTGTAGAACAACTATCTATGGAAAGTTAAAAATAAAATAAGTCCAATTTTTTTATTGCGTCTTAACATGGAGTAATTCCAAAAGGATTTGCATCTTTAAAAAATAGAAATTCAAAATCTTCAGAATACTACATACCATGATATGTTTTACAAATTTCTGAATGCCAGAACATTTAGTTAAAGAAATATAGAAAAACACCCAAAATAAGAACCCTCAAAAGAGAAAATGAAATGACATGTATTGTAAAATCAGGAAAAATATATTAAATTTCAGAACCATTAAAATTACTCACATAGTACAAATATCCAAATCTCCATGTATAAAACCAAGATCATCGAAAAAATAACTGACAAAATTTTACATTTATTTAATAAACTAAAAAGTTTTGATTATTTTTTGTAACGAGTAAAATGTAAACTAAAACCTAAATAATTAGCAAATATTATTCACAAAAAAAAATCTTGAAGTCAATGACCAGATATAATTATTATTTCTTTGAAACATTAACAGAATTATTTTATAGACAATAATTATGACTAGGAATAAAGAAGTTTCTAAATATTGCCTTACATAGAGTTTGGTGGGAACCCGCATAAGCAATGAAGCATGTAGTTTAATTCGATTCAAAGCGAAGAATCAGGGTTTCACATGATGTAAATCCTCCTGAAAACAGAGGGGTGCGTTTGCATAGCTGTGGTACATAGCTATCGTCACCATAAGGGATTGGGTTTGTACCGCAACCAGGTCAACCATCGTGTTTACTTGCCACAGTTGAGTTTGGAACACTTCTTTTAATATATTATATTTTAATTTTTTTTGAAGAACTTTTGGATGTAAGCTCTATACTTTCTATGATCCACTTAAACCATTTGATAATTTATGTTTTAATTACCATTTAGTTTTCTCAATATTTTAATAAATTGTTTTAAATTGTTAAAAATTTGAAAATAAACATTTTCATTTATATGTCGAGGAATTTATATAAAATTTCAATTCATAATAATTGATTTTCTTAATCATCTTTATTATGATAAACATTCTTTTATATTATATATTCTAGTGGTTCATTT